>VWZE01003448.1:46814-63832 GCA_013396675.1 Eubucco bourcierii | reverse complement strand
GAAAATCCTGCCCCGGGGGCAGGGACCGCCTTGTGCTCCGCTGGGAAGATGCCAGCTTTGGGGTTGGGGGGGTGTGTGGGAGGACTAGGGGTCACCCCCTCTCCCATTTTGGGGTATGTGTACCCGGGTGTCACCGTCAGCTGTCCGCAGCGTGGACGCTGTCCATCCGAGTGGGAAAATAAACCCAATGACCAACCCCAACCTCTCCCAGCAAAGCGTCCGTGAGAGATCTGTATGGAGGGCACGCAACCCTGCCGCCCCCTCCCCCCCGCCACTCCGCAGCCGTGGTGCTTTTCACTTCCAGCACCCACACCCACGGGGGGTCCTGGCCCTCCACTGGGACGTGGGTTTATAGACATAATGCATCTCTCCAACAGCTCTGAGCGTTTGTCTTTGTCTTCTCCATCGGGGGCTTTCACCCCTTGAAAACCTCTAGAGGGGCATCTGCCCCCTGCTTTTCCTTTCCCAGCCGCCTGCCCGGCCACGTCCAGCGGGACCGGTTGGTGGAAGGGTTGGGGTGACAAGTTGGGTGGGCTGGTGGGTGCCACCGGCCGCCTGTCGCGTTTCGGGGGTGGGTGCGTGCGGCCTTTTCTCTTTCCTTCGGTGACGAAGGGGCCGTGGGAATGATGGTGGGAATAATGGCATCGTGTTCTCTCTCCATGGGCAGGTGGCTTTTGTGTGCGCGGGCGGAGGGGGGGCATTGTCGGAAAGGAAATGTTGATCCTCATCCCTCTGCCCTTCACAGTCCCTGTCCCCATCCGAAATCCACCTCATATCCGTGTGTATTTCAAGAGAAACAAATCGTGGTGTTTTACATAAAACAATCCGCTGCCCGCTGCTGTTGGAAGTGATTGAAATGCGCGTTCTCATTAAAATGACATTAGGCTAGAATTTGTTTTGCAAATGGGAAATGTAAATTCATCCAGTGCCAGAGTATGGCGTGAATGAGTGAAGGGAGGGTGGGTTTTATTGTAAGGAATGGTTAGTTCGGCTGTGTTTATTTAAAGAGCCCTCCTTCATATTTGGGGAAGAAAAAAAACTATTTAAAAAAAAAGAAAATCAAAATCCCCTTTGGTACAGTTTACATTCAGAAGAGCATTATCAAAGCATTTTTCATATGAGATGTGAAAATAGGAGACAGCGAAGAATTCTTCTTCCACCTGTGAGGATATGCAATGAAAATTCCTGTAGCACAAAAGATTTTTCTCTGAGGACATGATTATACTTCTGTTTTCTGTCGAGTGAATTAATATTTTGTAAGGGCTGTGTTAAGATGATTAATTATTTCGTTTAAAATACTCTCTAACCCCAAACCAAATAATTTCTGTAGAAGGAGAGAAGTAGCAGCTCTTCAGGAACTTTAGGAGGGGAGGGAAGACAACAGCTTGCTGTGGGCAATGCTTTATTGACCTGCTCACCAAGGTGCGACTGCAGCAAACAGCCAGAGTGGGAGGAAGAGGTCGCCTGAAACTAGGTCCCGTTCTGTACCAAGGGATTTTTAAATTTTTTTTTAATGAGTTTTTAAATGTATTTATCTTTTAAATATGGCTCTGATGAAGCTTCAGCCAATGGAAGGAGCTGAGCTCTAGGGTCAGGTGCATGTGGAACACAGAGCAGTCCTATCCCAAAGCGACGTCCAGTGCTGGCATCCAGTATCATTTATGCCCTGTCTCCGTGAGCTTCCTGCTGCTGCTTTGGGTGAGCCAGAGGACGGTGAGGATGGTCCCAGCTCTGGCATTTCATACTCCCTGACAAGTCTAAACCATCTCCGCAGCTTTGAAATCGGAGCTCTCGCCCATTGTCCTCTGAACTGTCGGCTTTTTAGATGAAGCAGCATGTTCTGGAAGCGCTCCGTAGAGTCGGTGGGTGATTTATCTCTTGTTTTTACAGCCTGAAAGGGGCGTGCGGGATGCTCACCCAGGGAGTTTGCCTTAGGAGCAGGGGGATTCGGGCCTTGGCTGTGGAACAGCTTCTCTTCAGACAACAGCGGGTGGCTGATGTGAAGTTCGACACCTCTGTTTTTGTCCCCAAATCAGCCCTGTCACAGCAGTCCCTTTGCAACCCTGAGCCGGAGGAGGAAGGTTTACATGAAACAAAAGGCTGTAAGGAGCTTCGTGTTTATCCGGGGTGGGCGGGAGGCATAGCTGAGATGTCCTCAGCCAACTTTCCACATGCATCCTGTGGATGCTGCTGGAAGGTGAGGTAGAAGAGCTCAAGCCACCAGAGACACAAACACTTTGTGGCTGTGTGTGTGTGTGTTTGCAATTAAGATAGGAACTTGGTTGTTGGCTTATATGGGAACCATTACGTCTTGGAAAGAAATAAAAACCCAACCCTGGCTTACTTGATGCTCTCCAGCACTAAATCAAAACTACTGTTCCCTTCTAAGGGTCTCTTTAATGGACACCGCCAGCTCCCGGCGTCATGACCTGAGGTTTGCACATTTGAGATTTGCTGTTAATAAAGATCAGATGTTTGTACAGTTGTGTTTCTGACTCAGACCTGTGAAAAAATATGGATCGTACGAATGTGAAATTCCTTCTCCCTGTGGTTGGAAAAATCTCTTTGAAACATTGAAAACCAAAATCCGAGAGGAATGACCTTCTGGAGATGGAAGATGGTGTGGAGGGCGAGGGTTGTACTTGTGGGGATACACCGCTTTGGGCTCCAGCTCCCTCATGCTTACAAAGCTGACAGATCAGGGGAAAAAAACATATATGCCACATTATCAACCAATAATTTCTTCATGCTTAGTAAAACTTAAACGAGGCTTAAACCCTGATCTCACTGGAGCCATTAAATTGATTTTTTTTTTTCTTTTTCCTGCTCAAAGAAAGATCTTGGATGTTGAACACAGGCATCTTTGTCTTCTTAAAAACTGCTTTATTATTATGTATACAGATCCCGTCTTTGTGTGTGTGTGGTGTGTGGGTTTTTTTTTTTTTCCTTCTTTTAATTTTTAGACAAATGACAAAAGCATGCAGGAAAGGAATGCAGAAATGCCAGGCTTAATATAAAGCATGCAACTGCACTGCATGTCGGGAATCCTAAAGGATACAAACCCTTTAACGATGGCGGTTAATTTTTAACAAGTCCACTCGCATAAATATTTATGAACAAAAGTTTTTACACCATTATCTCTTGGGTTTTTTGGAGAGAGAAAGGACCTTTGGTGGGTTTTGACAGTAGGCTGTGATCCGGCAGAACAAATTCGTGTTTCTCGCCTGCGCTCTCCCTACTAGGGTATAATAGAGTTTACCCTCGAGTCCTGGTGGCTGCCGATGGGTGGGCGAGTGTCCGTGGCAATTTTAGGTGGGAACTCTCCTTTTTCATTGTTTTTGTGATTACATGAGAGGAAGTGCTGAGGTTTGTGTTGTACCACTTGAGAACCTGTATGGTGCGTGCTCCTAACCCCCAGATATGGCATTGTGCCCTGCTGGGAGGTGTGCAGTCCAACCATGACTGACATAGGCAGAATTTGCTCTTGCTGTTGGAGTAACAATGAAGCAGAGCTTTAAAATGCACTGGCTTTGTAAACACTTGGAGGAAGCCTGGCTTTTATCAAGGCTGCAATTAATGCTGAATATTTGATCTGATGCTTTGCAGGTCAGTCCTGGATACCTTCTCATGGTTCCTAGTCTGGTGATCAAGCTGGACATTGGAGCATGGGGGATTTTCTGACCATGTTTCAACAGCCTTCTGCCTGGCTATTGAAGCTAGACCTGATACCTGTAAATTATACCTGTAAATGCATTTTCATTGGAGAAGTTTTGATTTGGAAGCTTTTGGTTACCCTATAGTTTTCAGTTTCTCTTGGTGTGTCTTTGTAATGATGCCTGTTGAAATGCAAACTCCAGAGGTAAAAATACCAACGGGTTCCTGTACTTCGAATGTGGTTGAAATGACTTTTAGGTTTTGTTTCTAAACCTATGTTTAGGATTGTTGGGGTGGTTTCTTTTTTGTTTTGTGATTTTTTTTTTTTTCTAAAAATGCTTCCTTTTAGGCAAGCATTTGATTTTCCTCTCTTGTGACATGGTACAGGGCAGAGTCTATATTTGTATCCAGTTGCTTTTAAAAGTCTAGGTGGTGTGCTGCTTTATAGAGCTGTTTATTTTGGGGAAAACACTTTGATGGGGCTCTCCAGGGCCAGCTGTGGTTGCTTTTGTTTTGTGTAAAGATCCTCCTGGGTCTAAGTTTAAGGCTGTATCCAGTGGGAGCAGACTTGGAAGGAACACCACCAAGTCATGAAAAGTACTTTTTTTTTTTTTTTCCACAGTGAAACTGTCCTGTGTCAGGATGCTGCTAAGGCAGTTTAATTTTTCTGTGCCCTCTTAAATTCTGGGTGGGACAGTTGTTGTACAACATGTTTCCAATTTGCTAATTCTTACTTTATTTTTTTTTTTCTTTATGAGCAGATTACTTTATCCTACCATATATATTAAAATGCTTTAAACCACATAAAAGGGGCCAGCAGACGTTCATTAGCCATATCATGATGGAAACTGTTGAACATTTAAAATAAACATTAAACTCTTTACATTTCTAATTATTTTTTTTTTTCCTTAACATATATAGTTAAAGCGAAGGATTATTAAGCATTAGAACTTATGATCTGTTTATTGCTGCTCCCTCATAGACAAGATGTTTCTTGAGCACATTCTGGACTATATTACAGAAGGTGGAATTGGAGATGATGAAAACCATGAGTTTCTTGCTGGTAGTGCTGGGATAGTGAGGAAGACTTCCGACATCTGGATTTTTTTTTTTTAAAGCATATTTATTTTTTGGCTTTTAAGTAGGGTTTTTTTTTTTTTTTTTTTAAAGAGTATAAACAGACTCTCTGAAGCTGGGGATGTACTTTTAACTAGGTGATTAATTACTCCAGGCAAAATGATGCTAGCTTTAAGAGGCTGGAGACCTGAAAAATAAAGCACAACAAATAAAATACTTAATTTTGGCTTAAAGAATAATAAACAGGTTTGAAGTGGTTTTTTTAGAAAGGAAGTGTGATAAGTCCTGGTTTCTGGCCTGAGCAGACAACAGAAATTTGTTCTCAACTCACCTGTGCATTATAAACCTCAGCCTAGGTGAGAAGCTGGCTTTCTCTGCTCCCAGCTCTGGTGTCATTCACAGCACATTTTAATTTTGCTCACATCTAGAAGGAATCCTTTAGGAAATGTTTAACTGTGCTAAAACTGCAGTAACATAAACCACATGTGCCTGTGTGCTTTGTTTCTGAAGCTTTGTGTTGGGGAATGTGCTTTGCTGTTATTTGACGCTGGCTTTGATGTTAGATGTTTTATGATTAGTCCCTCTAACCTCAGATAGGACTTTTGAACAGTTAAATGAGCTTGTCTATCCAATAGCTCTGTAAAGTCACATTCAGCTGTGAATCATCTCTTGTGGTGTGTCAGCTTTTATTGTGGAAATACATATATCAAAAACCTAATCTTAACAGTATTAGGGCAGAAGAAAGAGCTCATAGGGTTATGTGTTTCTTGGTCAACATGTGAACCTGGTCCTGGAGAAGGACTGGGTCCATGGTGGGGCAGGAAGTCTTTGGTGGTATTTGGGTTATGTCCTGGTCTCCTTTCCCTGTGGGAGACCTACCATCAGCTGGAGTTAGCCCAGATGAATGGCATGGCCAACCTTGTGCTTGTGTTTCACTTTTAGGGTTTTTTCATTTAGATGTCACAGACAGCTAGCTCTGTGTTTAGTGGTGATGCAGGATTTCCCCCTGCTGCCCTTGAAGCTGGAATAGCTCATGTGAACAAGGAGCTGAGCAAAGACCTCAGCAGGAGCATTATCTCTCTGAAGGCAGCTGAGCCTGGGAGTTTCCATTGAGAGGCCAAGGTTTGTTGCTGCATGGTGATGCTTTGTGCTTAGAGCAGGTGAATTTTCCTGTGGAGATGCAGAAGTGTGGCTGTTTGGGGGTGTGAGGTTCTGAGTTCTGTTCCTCTAGTCAGTCTGAAGACTTGACTTTGCATGGTGCTCCAGGAGAGGTGGTGGGTAAGGAACCTTAACTTGCTACCCTGTCTCTTTGCAGCACTTATTTATTTTAGTTGGACCATGCATGAGATTTGCTGGAGATCTGGGAAGGTGGGTGCCAGGGCCCTCTCCTGGCTTTCCTCAGTAGGAGGGAGGCAGGTGATGGGTGGACCTGTGTTTTTCCATCTCTCTCCCTCTCTGTGGTTAGTGTTGATGACTTTATTTTGTAAGGAGTTGGAGATATCTTGAGGGCATTAAAATGAACTTCTTGTATGCCCTACTCTCTACATTTGATGTGCTATCTTGAAGAGGTTGTCATGGGATTGTTATGCTCCTGGTGGTCTGGGAATGAGAGGAGGAAAGTGACTCCTTTGACTAACCGATTCCTACCTCTGCTGAGTCTTGGCTTTCTTTGTCATTGGTACCAGTAGAAATAGATCAATTTTCCGATGAACATCTAACCTCAGAGGCACCAACCTTGGCTATATTAATAAGTGTCATAAGACAAATCTAACTTCTGGATGGAACCACTTATGGAACTGGGATGTGGGATAGCAGTGGGGAGCTTTCCCTGTCCATCTGCAGAGCTGCCAAGACCCTATGGTGTTCTCCTGTGTGCTCTGAGGAGCAGGAGTCAGCCCTGCTTCATTTTTCACCTGGTGTTCACAAGGATGGGGTTTGATGTCCAGGCTTGATCCCTGCCTTCTTGTGCCTTTGCAGCAGGAACTGAGAAAGGACCTGGCAACCTCTCACAGAGAGACGCAGGTTCTGCAAAACCCCTTCTTGGGGAATGCATCTGTGTGCCTTAGCAGTTAAATATCCCAGGAGCAGAAATTCAGTTTTACAAAGAGTTCTTTGGCTTTTTTTTCCCCTTCTTTTCATTAATCCTGATTTTTAAATATGCTTGGATTCTGCTTGGTTGGTGCAGTGGGTGTGCTTTATTAAATGCCAAGGCTTCACCTGGGCACGACACCACTGCGTTGCTCTTCAAATGGATTTTCTAGCGCTGTGTTTTAAGAGCATTTGCCTTTTTTTGTCTCAAGCTTATGCCTTAGGATTTTGTGCAGGATTGAGGTTAGTCCTTGTAAAATGGTGCATTTAAAGTAAGGCACAAGTTAATAAAACCCTGGGCTTTTACTTGTCGCATTCTAGGTTCATGTTGCCAGGGATTTTTCTTTCTTTTCTTATTTCCCCCCCCCCATCATTATACAAAGCCACGAATGTGCTTAGGAAGCAGATCTGCTGGGGTGCCGGCTTGGAAGGGTCACATGTGAATATGTTGGTCCAGCTTGTTGCCTACAAATGTCCTGCTGTTGTTGCTGTTGCGTTAAGAACGGGAGAGGGGCTGAGCGCATCTCCTTGTGATGCCCCTCTTAGCACTGTCCACCAGTAATGAGCTGCCTGCACCTACGCCACCCAACTCGTTTGTCTGGGGGCATCTAATCATTACTGAGGTTGGCTCAGCGGGGTGTAACCTGGTATCTGCCTGGCTGCTGTCTTTGCACCTGGAGACAGTGCCCGTGCCCTGCAGCTGCCGGCGGTGAGGGATTCTCTGTGGGAACGCCGAAGACTTGGTGTCTGGGACCTTGGCAAGGTCAGGGAGGGCTGTGCCTCCACTCAGGATGCTGCGGTGTAGCCCTGGCCTGCATCCACTGCCTGATGCTGGTGTGTGGGTGACTGCTCGGGATGCCAGCAATAGACGTTGCTGGTTGTTGGCGTGCTGCGGTTTTTCCAGGCAGCGATGGCAGGAGGTGCTGCGTGCTCTGCCACTGCCTTGATGAAGACGAGTGCCCTGTCAGAGGGGTGACAGAGCAACAAATGGGTTCCTGAGATAAATAAAATTTGCATTAATGAACTACACTGGCTTTGGATGGCAAATTAAAGGAGTGTGTCTTGAGGATGAAAAATAATTGTATTTTCTGTCTCACTCACTGATGCTCATTTCTTCTGATTTTTCTTTATCAGAGAGAATTCTTTTTAATTTTATTTACTTAAAGCCAGTTGTGTTTATTTTGGTAACAGTTCGTTGGTTGCTCTGTGTACAGAAGCTTTTTTCTTGAAAGTACTGAAACTGTATTAAAAGTGCTTTTGGCTGTCATCTTTTATTTTGCTTTTCCTTCGTTCTTTTCCCAAAGCTGTATCAAATGCTCTGAAACTGTCTGGTAGCATTTTCCCTGTGGTGCTCCATATACACTGCAAATAAAAAGGGAAGAAATTGCAGGATTCGGATTTCTGCAGCTTTTTTTTTTTTTTTTCTTTCTGCCTTGTGTGTCCCCCCATTGAAGTCTGAGCAGCTGTCTTCATCCGCACAGCCTGCTGATGGCATGCACAGATCTGTTTCTTGTGATTAAAAGCAGAAATAATACCCCAGTGTTCAGAGAGGGGCCAGGGGGTGGGCGAGTGCCTAGGGAGCAGCACTTCTCCCCTCCTGCCTGCCCCGGCCTCCTTGGCCCAGGGACCCAGGGAGCTACCAGCCTGGCCGCTCCTCCCCTCATCCTTGTGGCTTTGTATCCCGGCTAAGGACGCATCCCATGCCGTTCGTGGAGAGCTGCCCTGCTGCGGCATCTCCACCCTGGGGTGGGCTCCTCCATCCTGCATTGGCGACCTACAGGGGCCCTGGGGATTTTATTCTATTCTAAGGATGTGGAAATATTTCAGCAGCGCTACAGCCACTTGCTACCGGTGTGCTTTGAAAAATACCCAGCAAGTGTTGAGCATCTGTCTGTGAAGGGGGAGGAGATTTTCCCCCCCCCATCCCCCCCTCTTATTTTCTCCCGATTGTCCTCTCTTGGTGTGGCTTTGGCTATTATGGGTTTGTAAAATAGAACTATATATGACCTTTTATCTTACAAGAAATAGGTTAAGCCATTTTTAAAGAAAGTGGTGGAGTCAGCAGTGCTGCTAAGGAGCTGCTTTCGCATGGTTGATAGGCTGTGAAGCTGTTCAATGGACTTTGGTTTCAGAGACAATATCTGTTTAAATTAATCTTTGTCAGATACATGCCACTGCAGACAATTCAAATTCCATTTGCTTTCTGATCTCATAACAAAAAAGCACCTTACACTGTTTCTTTTATCATAAAATTAACTTTTGTCTGTGTGTCCTGGAAACAGGGGTGGCATAAAATCTAGTTAAAAGGCTCTGTTATAGGAGGATTCTGTTTCTTTGTACAAGGCGGACTTCTTTTTTTTCCTTCCCCCCGCTTCTTTCCCCTGTGTGCATTTAAAAAAGAAGACGAGTGTTTGAGATAGATTAGGGAGAATGCCAGCAGATGGACCGATTCTGTTGTTGCTGCTGGCAACCATCTAAGCAGCCATTTTGAACAATGCTGATACCGGGGTACTGATAACACAAAGATGAGAATGGGATAAATATCCAGCTAGTCCCTTTCTCCCCGCCTGCTCCTCCTCCCTCCCTTTCACGCTGCCACTGCAGCCCTGTTATTAGAGAACCCGATTGTTTCCAGAGAAATGCTTCATCCTCTTAGCTCTCTGCTGGCCGACGTCTGGTGGTGCTGATCAACTTGATTTTCCTTGTGGTTAGTGGAGACGCTGTCAGAACAGCCTCTCCCAGGACCACCTGCTTCATGGGTGCTAAGGGGAATGGGACCTTTGTGTGCTTTCCAGTCGTGATGCTTGCTCTTCTACCCTAGTAAACCTTAAACTCCTTCCTGTATAAGTGGAGGCAGTTTCTCCCCCTCCTTGTGCATGTTTTAAGTGCTCAATTAAGAAGCGTGATGGCATATGATGGTTGGATTGTGGTGTTTCAGGAGCTGCACCATGAGTTTCACCTCCTTTGTGCCAAAATGATTACTGTGGGGCTGTGACTGTATCCTCTTTGCCTGTATACTAACCTCCCCTTCCCTTTCTCCTGCTCATGGTATCTGCAAGCTCTTGAGTATCTGGGTCATGTTCATGTCCTTGAACTGCTACTCTTGAAGCTTCTTAAGGTGTGTACTAATCAGTTTGGACTGTTGGATTTTCAGTGCTGGGACCAGACTCCTTCAGTTCTGTTTTGTTTCCCATCTCTAAAGACGTAACCCTTCCATACATTAAGAAAACAAAGGCAAGCTTCATCATTTTTTGCCAGCAAATGACAAAAAGGCTGCTTTGTATTTTGCAGTAGTTGGGCCAGGATGAACTTGGTGTTGTTCTGGCAAACCTGCTGGGCTTTGCCCTGAGCTTGCTGTAGTGTAGCGTGGTCCTGAACGTGTGATCCGTGGAGCTGGTCAGGGGATGCAGCGTAGCCTTGTCTCTTTGACCAGAGCATCCATGGGGTGTGAGAAAGCTCTGCAAAGCACCTTGGATGGGAGAGGGGTCTTTAGGATCTGAGGCTTGGGGTTGCTGTAGGAAGAGCAGGAGTGGTGGGTATTGGTTGCGGTTTGGTGTCCAAGTGTGCTTGTGCATAGGAATGGCCTGTCCTCGGGTCCTCTAAGGCTACTCTGTTGTCTGCTGTAACCCATCTGCAACATTTCTACCATTGAGGAGTATGAAATGGTCCATACTGAGGCTAAGCTAGGCAGCCAGGCTCATGTGGTGGTGGGAACATCATGCTACTGCTGCTGATTCTTAGTGAACTGCTTTGGGTCAGGGATTTGCTACTGCTTTCCAAATTGCAAGCCGTTAAAATGTTCCTGGAGCTGCAGGGCCCCTCCAGAGGAGCGGTAAACTGGTCTGTTCTTGCTGCCTTCCTTGCATCAGTGTGCAGACCTTGGGCTGAAATTTCCATCTGTTTGCATTGCAGCATCTCCAAGACCTTTGTGTGAGATGATGCTCTTAACTGCCTCTCTTATTTTTCCAGTTAAAACTTCTTTGGAGTTGGAAGTTGTACAGATAAGTCTAAAAGAAATCTTGTTTAGAATAGAACCATAGAATCACGGGATATATCTAATTATACACAGCAGATGAAACTTAACAGTAAAGCAGCAGATGTAAGAATGTTTAAAAAGTTGGTTTTGTGGTTTCCCTTTTTAATTTGTCCCCTGACTCTGCTACATTTTGAGGTAAATGTTGTTTTTCTCCTTTTTTTTTGGTGCTGTTGGGAGATATGTTTTCTTTCTCAAGTCTCTTTTAAACCTGTCTTATTTGACCCATAAGTTGTGGAATAGTCATATTGGATGTGCTTGATAAATCAAGGAGCATCTGGCCTGAAAGTTGAAGAATCAGACTGTGAGCTCCACCTTGAAAATGTGATTATAGTGTTCTGTAAAGTTTTTGAGGTCAACTGAACTCTCTGAAGACTTGAACTGAGGGTCTGGGGTCTCAGTAAGTTGATTGTCTCTGAGGTCAGCTGGTATTATTGACCGATGCTCTGAGTGCATTCAGAGGGCTGCAGTGCCTGGTGGTCCCCATCCACCTCCTGTTGTGGTGGCTTTTGCTGTGTTACTTGACCTGGTGTGTTAGGAGATAGCTTAGGAGATAAGTTAAGAGACACTGGAGGATGGGTGAGGAGAGAGTGCCTGTTTTAAGCAGATACCTTCTTTGAAAGGTGCTGAGTGGGATGCAGATGTGTACTCTTCTGTCCCTTTTGGCCCGTGATGGTGATCTCAGTAGCTTCTGGTGTGCTGCTCTTCATTTGCGTCCCACTGTGGAAAATACTACTCAGCAACAACAGGCACAAAACAGGTGCTTGTGAGGATGGCCAAGAACCAACACTGAGGTTTGGAGTGCTTTTAAGCTATACCCTCTGAAATGGTGCAGGGAGGAGCTTAGCCCTGTTGGTCTTTTCCAGAACCTTCTAGGTTCTCCTAGCATCCTTTCTGCTGCTTTAGGGTCAGGATGGATAAGGAAGTGATTAGTAAGATCAGGCTGTTCCCATGCATGTGAGGTGTAGTGGGAGCAAGTATTTGCTTCCCAGTTTGGAAGTTACTGATTGCTTGGGAAAAGGTGGTCACCTCCCAAACATGCTGCTGGAGGCATGTGGAAAGAGTTGGTATCTTCAGGTGCATTGTTCTTTGAGTCACAGCCCTCATGCAGCCCAACCATCCATTATCTCTAAAATTCAGCACAGTGATGTGGTTTGAAAGATTCCCATGCTTTGTGCCTTGCTTAGGCTGGAGGCTGTTTGCCAGTGGTTTGTGGAGGGCTGTTTTCCCCATGGGGTACCTGAGAGGCAGAATGGGAACTGGAAGTGTATTACAGCTGGTGCTGTGCTTGCTGGCAAAGGAGGGCAGAGGGAAATTTTGCTCCATTGTCTTTCTGTCTGTGGTGTGATAAAATCTGTTGTTATTTAGGCCCTGGAAAATCATAGAAACTTCCAAAAATTGGGCAGGATAAAGAGAGGTGATTAGCCATGGCTCAGGTCCTCAGTTTCCATTATAGAATCGAGTGGGTGGTACGGGGGAATGACTTAATGGCAATTGTCTGTATCTGGGTTTTTTCCTTGAAAGCACTGTTTTCTAAAGGGGGGGGGGGAGCTCCTGGGTACCAAAGGCTCTTCCTAAACCCACTAATGCTTTGTTTTTTTTGTACAGTTCAGTAATGCATATAAAGTAAGGGCTAGGCCAAGAAGACCAAGCCACAGTTAGTGCAGGGAGTCGGGACTTGGTTTATGCTGAAGACCTGCTCCTGGCAAAACAGAGTTTAGGTGTTGTGTGTTCCCTCTGCTGATGGCATTGTCATGGCACTGCTGGTGCCACCCAGCATCTCTGGGGATTTGCAGAGGGGTTTAGCAGGCATAACTGCTCTCCATGTAAGGACACCATGTTCTGGAGAGCACCTGGAACAGGAGATTGATGCTTTTGATGGGTAAGTGTTCACTGTCTGTGTTCCCTCTATCTGAAAGACACAAAGGCAGCAGTGAGGTTTGCCCTTGTCTGCCTTCTCTGGGGTTTTTTTTTGCTGTTTCTGGTGGCTCCTAGCTCAACCCAGAGTGTTTGTGGTTCAAGTGCTGTGAGAAGGACTGATGCCCAAGAGGATTCTGTTTTTTCCTGTGTTGAATTTTGTGTTTTCCACCCCCAGCCCCACTGTCCCCACGTCCACATGCTGGTCAGCCACACTGTGGTTTCCTGGGCTGTGAGGTTTGATGAACCATTAACCTAAAAATGTTCTGAGTGGAAAGAAAAAAATTCCAAGGTCTAAAAAAGTTACAAAGCTTCTGAAGTGGGAATGAGAACTGTTGTTTGCCTGAGCAACCTTTCTTGCTTCTGACTCTGCTGTGAACTGGCCTCACTTTGTTGGGTGCAAGGGTATGTTTGGGATCTTGCAGGGATGGGAAGGCAACACTCCATGGCTGGGTCAGCCAGAGGGGCTGCCTTCCAAGCAGATGTCCTCTTGGCATGGGGCTCGGCAGGTTTAAGACAGGATGTCTCTGTACTCCGGAGGGCTGAGAGCATTGAAATAAGTAACAGGCTGAGAATGTCTGAATCCTGTTATGAATTCCTGAGGAAGATGATTTGGCAATGGCAAACCTTATCAGCAGGCAGGGTCCACATCATCAGTGGGGGACAGCACCTCGTTGTCCTGGGGGCTCTGCCAGGTGTTGAGGGCATGGCTGTACATGCTCCATTCCCTGCAGGATGATGCTGCATCTGGCTCCAGCGCCGAAGGAGACCACTGCCCTTCTTTTCCACTGCTGCTGTAGCTGAATGAGAGGAGTGGCTGGAAAGCTGCTCAGTGGAAAAGGGCCTGGGGGTCTTGGTTGATAGCCAGCTAAATATGAACTATCAGTGTGCCCAGGTGACCAAGAAGGCCAATGGCATCCTGTCTTGTATCAGAAATAGCGTGGTGTGCCAGACTAGAGCAGTGATTGTCCCCCTGTACTTGGCACTGATTAGGCTGCACCTCAAATACTGGGTTCAGTTTTGTGTCACTCATTCCAAGAAAGACATGAAGGTGCTGGAGGATGTCCAAAGAAGGGCAACAAAGTTGGTGAGGGGTCTACAGCACAAGTGTTCTGAGAGGCAGCTGAGACAACTGTGGTTGTTCAACCTGGAGAAAAGGAGGCTCAGGAGAGCCTCCTTATCCTCTACAACTACCTGAAAGGAGGTTGTAATGAGGTGGGGATTGGTTTGTCCTTGCAATTAACAACCAATAGGACAACAGGAAATGGTCTTCAGTTATGCCAGAGGTGGTTAAATTGGACATTAGAAAAAAATCTTCACTGAAAGGGTTGTCAAGCATTGGAAGAGGCTGCCCAGGTAAGTGGTTGAGTCACTATCCCACAATGTGTTTATAAGACATGTAGATATGATGCTTAGGTTTAGTGGTGACCTAACAGTATTGGATTGATGGTTGGAGTTGGTCTTAAAGGCCTCTTCCAACCAAAATGATTCTGTGATGGCAGTGCCAGCCAAGTGCAGCTGTACAGGGCTGTGGTTAAGTCATTTTGGCAATGCATTGGTGTTGCAAAGCAGGAATCTGGCCATAGGGGTGGTCCAGAGGAGGACCTGATAAATGTGGCTGTAAACAAAACTGGGAGATGGGGTTACCCAGGGAGATATGGGTGTCAGAACACCAGATGGGACGAGTTGGTTTTACTTAAGAGCAGTGTTAGTCAGTGTGTCTCAGCCTGTCCATCACAAAGTTTCTAGCAGTCCCATGACTGAGGACTTTCCAATAGCTGCCTCTTTAGTATGGGTGATACTGTAGCTGAGGGAGGAGCTGACAGCAGGATACTGACCTTGTTTTCATAAAGGCTTAGAGTGGCTGTTTGGGAACTGAGTGGCTGGTTTCCCCTGACTCTGCCAGTGGTCATCAGAAGATGACTGTGGAGGAGATAAAGAAATGGGTTGAAGGGAATGGTACTTCCCTGGTTGTGAGCAGCCGCACCTGCCAAAGGGCTACCTTGCCTTTTGTTTGTGATGTGGATGCAGAAGGAACAGCTTGTGAGACTAGCCCTGGCCTCATATCTCCTGCAGCATCTCCAGGGTTATCCTGGAGACTCTTCAGTATGTAGTATCCCTTCCGTGCATGCAGTGGGATGGCTGCTCCTACGGCAGGAGCCACTGGCACCACTCTGGAAGGCAGCAGTGGCACAGAGCTGGTTAGGTCAAACAGACATTTGAAGAGATGGGCACTTCTTCATGCAGCTCACCACTGCTGGAGCCACAGAAGGAGGTTTGTGAGAGAGGAGTAAAGCTATTAAGAGCTGTGGATTGAATGGGGTGGGAGAAGTGGGTAATTAAAAAATGGGGGGTATCACCAGTCTCTTTCCCATTGTGATCTTCTTGGCAGTTTGATTTCACTAAGTTTTTAACACTTGCTTGAATTACAGGCTGAAGTTAGATTCTGTGTGCTAATACTTGAAGAGGGTTAGGGGTCTGGAGGAGATCTATCTCTCTGAGGTGTTGCCTCATCTAGGGGTGCTTGCTGTGTTGTCTGGCCCTCTACAATGTGCCTGAAGTTGTTTGTTGGGAATAGCCCTTAGTGCAGGGATATCTGTTGGAAAGGTAAAGGACTCTTCATCATCCTAGCTACAATGTGACACCATGCAGCTTGTCTGCTGTGGACTCCAATGGAGGAGTTCATAGCCAGTGGTGGAAAGGATGTCCCCACAGAACACACTGGATGAAACACCTGCTACTAGGTAGTTTAGGATGCCAAAGTCTGCAGGATCCATTTGCAACGTGTGTTTTGGGTGGCATTTTTGCATTTGGAGCATGCAGTGGTTGTCAGGAGGTTGGGTGAAAGGTTTTCCTTGGAGCTCAGGAGAAAGCATTTATTATTTAAAAGGGTAACTTGGGGTGAGAGAGAAAGAAAGAGAAACAGCCTAATCTTGCAATTTAAATATATTCAAAGATTCCCTCTGTTTGAGTTTGCTTCCTCGCCTTGATCAGAAGGAAACGCTGCTAGCTACAGAGTGGAATAAATCGAGGGCACCCTTATCTGTGCAAGATAAATTACTATTGTTTAGGAAAGACACTCCAGGGATTGAAGAATTTAATTAAATACACAGGGATTATGAATATGCATGTAAATTAGACAATCTAGATATGACATGGCTACAACTGCAGGGAATTGTTCGAACTTAAAAGTGTAAATTTTTTTTTTTTTTTTTAAATCGGGATGTGGGGATGGGGAACAAATGAGAAGATTCCCTTTCCCATTTGCCTCCGCCTCGGCTGGTCTCAGGTCATTAAGCAGTGGGAATTACCCGTTGCGGATCAGCCCTCAACAAGCCCGCAGAGATGATGTGCCGGAGCCTTTCTCCACCCTAATGAGCTGCCGCAAGAGCCAACAGAGAAATGGAATTGCAGCGAGGGGCTGCTGTGGCCCTGACCCAGATAAGGGGGCTGGAAAGGTTGGGGATGCGGTGGTGCTTCTGCTGAGTGAGGAGGTGAGGAGAGCCGAGACACCAGCTTGCTGCCTGCCCTCTGGATGCTGCCACCCGAAAGGAGGATCCTCTCCAAAGGATTTGGAAAGATCTGTGCTGTGGTTTCAGAGCATCTCCTGAAAAATCGTGGGGCTAGGGAGTGCAAATATTGATTGATCAGCTTTTCTACCTTTTTTTTTTTTTTTTTTTTTTCCTACAGGGGTGCCTCCCTCTGATTTGATCCTTGCTGTTTAGAAAGAGGTTTGGAAATCATAATGTGTTTGTAGAGACTAAACTCTAGATCAGCATGAACAAGAAAGACAACATTGAAATATTCCTTTATAGTCAAGACCTCGAGAAATTCAGAATGAAATCTGGGAATGTGCTTGTGCTGACCTCCCAGTGAGGTCTGAGCTTCTTGCAGCAGAACAGCTGAGCCGAGGCAGGTTCTTCAAAGGACATTAACTGCAGGATAGGGTACTGCCTTGAATGGGTTTAATGTGTAACTGTTAGAGGTGGCATCTAATAACAATGCGGAGAAAATGTATTTATTTATTTATTTCCCCCCTGTGTTTCCTTTGTTTGACTTCACCTCTGTGTACTCTGTTTCATTGTTCTGCTAAATCAGATTCCTCTATAGTTTGAGTCCAGGACCTGCAACTGACGAAATAAATTGCTACAAGCTTCCTACTCTGGTGTTTTTTTTAGTTCTTAAAATAGGCAGGAAAATGTGGACATGATCTGATTTTGAACTTAACTAGTCAAAAGAAAAAAAAAAA
>VWZE01003448.1:0-45233 GCA_013396675.1 Eubucco bourcierii | reverse complement strand
CCTTTTAATGTATGACTTTCTCTAGGGAAATTGTCTCCTCATGGCTGCAGCGGATTAATGTGCACAGATCAGCTCCTGCATTATTTTTCTGTTTTGACAGAGTGGTGATTTTTATACGCACATCCCTTTCTGCCAAGATTACAGCTCGTGTTCTTGGAGTGTGGAAGAGTTCCCTGCCAAGAAGTGGCAAGGAATGGGAAGCTGCCTTTCTGATACACAGTGCTAAGCAAGAGACTCTTGGTGGGTGTGGAGGCTGTGGTTTTGGTGGTAAGGATGGGAGCCTGCTGGAGGTTGGTGAGGATGAGTGCCTGCGAGCAAATCCTGGTGTATGTGGTGGGGTTTGTGCCACAGGGTGCTGCACAAATGTGGCAGTTTGGTGGTTTGCCTGCTGGTGAAGGTCTGGTGCTGGTAGCAAGGTGTGGGCATCCAGTAGCACAGGGAAGCCAGCTTGGTATGGGTTTGTGCCTGCATTGAGAGTCCTTCAAAAGATCCTGCTGTTTCCCACGTTTGTTGATGTTGATGCAGCTAAATACACCTTTTTCTAGTGAGCTTTGGTAAAGTTCCACTTGAACATGCAGGGGCAACTGAGCCAACTCTGGCCAACCTAGGTGAATGGGACAGATTTGGCTTTTCCTTCTTCCCCCATGGCTCCCACAGTATCCCTGGGCACAAACTTGACATTGCATTTCTGGTGAGCATCGCATCCTGTTTTTAACGGTTTGTCTAGACAGTGCTGACATAACTATGAAAATAGTTTGGTGACCTAGTCTAGAATTAGTGCACATAAAGAAATCAGCCCTCGCTTCTGATGTTTGCAATCAATTTGAATGACTATATTGTAGCACAACTTATGAGGGAGGCAAATTTGGAGTTGCTCCAAAGAGCAAGTCGTGAGCAAAACACATCCAAACAAAACTGTGTGGTAAATATGCTATGGGTTAGGGAATATGCCTAAATGCAGGTTAGCCAAGGCTTGCTTTGAAGCTACGTGGCTCTGGTCTAAGGCTGGAGTTCCCCCATGGCTGGCCCAGAATTTTTTCTGGGAAGCTCTTAACCTAAACTCTGAACTTGGTATGTGTGATGTTGTACCCTGTACTTGGAGCAGCTTTGTCAATGTAAAAATAATGTGTTCTTGCAGACATCAGCTGTGTTGTTGACAGTGTCTGAGCTTTAGGAGCTTTAAGCTTTGGGATTGGTGGTGTGTCCCACCAATTAACTGAGAAATACCTGACACATCAGTGCTGGTGACTCTCAGCAGTGTTACTGTGCTGGACTTTTACTCTAGTCCTGGATTCGAGGCCAGTTCCTACAGTGGTTGACTAACCACCTTGAGGAGTGTATGACCTACCTGCTTAGCTTGCTAATCCCAGGTATTTTAAGATAACAAGTCTCTTGAGCTGTAGGGGACTCTGTGGATGTCTCTATGGATCACTTCTTTCCTGTCGTGGGGTTGGGTGTTGTGGTGACAACTTAGGCACCCAGGAAGAAAGGGGTGACTTGAAATCATAGAATCATAGAATGGTAAGGTTGGAAGGGACCTCAAGGATCATCTAGTTCCACCCCCCTGCCATAGGCAGGGACACCTCCCACTAGTACAGGTCACTCAAGACCTCCTCCAACCAAATGTGGCCCTTGGTTGTAACATAGCACCAAGGGAGCTTTGGGACAGCTTTGGTTTTGGCAGGGGTGTGCAGAGTGTGGTCTTGATTTGGTTTTGTAGCCTTTGAAAGCTGACCTGCTGCACATGGAGGAGACAACAGGGCATCCCCATAGTCATCTAAGTGTGGAGGGGAAAAGGGCAAAATACTGAGCTCACTTGTAGGTAACTAAATGTAGGAAAGGGAGTTGACTGGCAGAGCAGTTCAGTGATTCTGTGCTTCATGCATAGCTAGGTAGCATGTGGAGCTACATGTGTAAAAACTGACCCTTGCCCTCAAAGTCATCCAGTCTGTGTGGGAATGGGAAGATGTTTCCAGACAATGTGAGCAGAGTAAGAGGACAGTCAGGGTGTGCCCAGGAGATGTCCTTGCTTTTAGGGTGGAAGGAGGGGGATGGCATTGCAGATGGAGCCAGGAGCAGCACCTCGTGCCAAGGCTTTTTAGGGAGTTGTGAGTTTATAGGCATTTAGAATGGAAAAGTCCCTTTGGGTAGCAATGCAGCTGTCCACCCTGTCACCCTGAGGCTTTGCTTTGTGTGCCCAGGGGTAGCTTTTATTCTTAGACTGCAGTGTGGAAAACACTGTAGTTGCAAATGTCATGGTGAAGCCTGCTTGGTGTGCACTGAAAAGTCTTCTTACTGGTATGCTGTAGGATTTATGGGTGCAAACACCTTAAAATATTCCTCTTACTTTTCTTTCCCCTGGAAAAAAAAAACCAGGACAAGCAAGAGCAAAGAAAAGTAGCAGTGAAACATGTGGATGTGGCTTAAATCTGTCTCTGAGGAGGACTGGGAAGGTCTCCCAGGTTGATACCTGTAGGAGAGAGCCAGGCATGGACTTCACTGGGGAGGGCAGTTAGGGATTTGATCAGCCTGCTGAGAGTCTGAGACCTCTCTCGCTCTTGCCACACGCAGATGGGAATTGGGGGGAGGGGGGAGGGGCAGCTCTAATTGCAGAAGGGCAAGTGGTGGGTCCAGGCCCCTCATCCTGTTGCCCTCCCTTCCTGGAACAGCTGCTTCCTGTGCTGGGGAAGAGGATAGTGAGATAGAGGTGGTGGTGTCAGCTGTGTGCAAGACCAAGCTTTGGGAGGGCTTGGATGCCTGATGATGGTGAGGTGACTTTCTGTGCCCTTGATGGAGTTTCTGCAAAGGTTGGTGATAACCAAAGAGAGCAGGTCATGACACTTCCTGGGCTGCCTGCCTGCTGCTGTTGGAGGAGGTGTTTCATGACTACCATTAGTTAGTTACTTGAAGAGGGAGGAAACAAATCTTTACTGAATTGGAAACCTTGTGAAAAGGTCACACTTCTGAAAAGCTGTGCATTTTAAGACTGCTCAGCTCTGCAAAGCTGCCTTTGAACTGGAAGAGTGGGAGTTTAACACCCTTGCGACAGCTCTAGGCATATTAAACCCGCAAAGCTGAGCTAGAACCAACCACGGAGTTAACTCTTGCTGGGTGTGTGGCCTCCGGAGGGGAAAGAAACCTGTCCCTGGTAGATCTCCAGCAGGAAAGCAGCATCAGTGTGAACCCTTCTACCAGGCATCAGGACATCCACTTGGGAGGGAGATAGTGCAACTGAGAGAAACTCCTGTTGCTGCTCAAATGTTGTGGCTGTCAGTGCCATGTGAGGATTGATTCCCAGAGAACCATGGTGTCCCAGTGCTGCTGGAAACACTCTGCTTTTTAAATGAAAAGGCAGGGACAACGCATTGCCTCTTCGGTTTGATCAATGTATTGTTCTCAGTTAGTCTATTTGTCTTGGAAACTCGCATGGGCCGGCCAGAGCAACCTACCCAGATTAGTTTTTTACTTTCCTGTGATAAAATAACCTTTTCTCTGGTCCCTCTTTCTGGACTCTGTGGATGCTTGCTTCTCCCTGTCTCTCTAAACTGCCGACTTACCAGAGTACCAGCAACATCTCCGCTGGTGCCTTCTCTCCTCTGCTGTGGCAAGATGGAGGCTGGCTCACCCCAGTGAAGACTGCTAATGAAATTGCCATTTATCATCTGCTCTATTAGCATGGGTAAAATCCCTTCATTACAGGCTGTTTGTTTGAGACTGTAGGTGCTAATGGCTCCATTCAGGACAGCACCAGGCACTTGCAAAATCCCTGATGTGCAGGAATTGATTGCTATCGATCAGTCCTGGAGCACTAGCCGAATGTTTTGAAGAGGCTTTAATACTTCTTGCAGAGCAGCCTTGTTATCTTTTGGACCCTTTTGAAGCTTTAAGGAACTCAGACCCTGTCTACCTGCAAGGTCAGGACCTGGTCAGACCTCGGTCAGATGTGGTTGGCAGGGTTGCCATTGCCCCTCTCAACTGGAAGCTGGTCTCTGTACCTGCACTGGTAAGCACAATAGTCCACTGCTCAGAGTTTCCTTACCTCATACAGGGCTGTGGACAGGTCAGCAGATACATCTTGCATCCTAGTCAAAGGAGTGGGACCATCCTCAACTACCAGCATTCATTCATTATGGTTATTTGTCTCACACCCCTAGTGCAAAGTGAACTGGAACACTACAGGGAGAATATTTGCTGCAGTGAATCTGGACCTTGGTGGCATCTGGAGGACTTGGTCTTTTGTGGTCATGCGCTAGCTGAAACTGATCATCTGCTCCTCATTGTTGTGGGTTGATACTTTGGGAATGTGAGATGAGTTCTGCTGGTGGATGTTTCTGTGCAACTGCAAATCTGTAACTGAGATGGAATAAGGTGAAAATGAGCCTGCAAATGGTATGGGGTTTAGGAAAGGTGTCTGTGGGCAGTGGAAGAACCTGCAAATGCTTAACTAACCATGTGAAAACACAAAGTGTGTCTTGTTGACTGTGATCTGCCCAGGTACAGTGAATAAGTGCTCCTTTGCAAGTGCAGTGTCCCAACTCTATCATGTGGCTTCTACTTGCTTGGCTACTCCAAGAGAGATTTTTGTATGTAAAACATCTCCTGCTGCTGTGCCCTTAGCATTCCTTCTTAAGTGACACATACCTCAAGGTCCCAAAGGAGTGGGACAGGAGATGCTGCAAATGGAATACACTGCTCCCTATGTAGCCTGATGGGTTATGGTGTTGGCAAGAGTTCAGGATGTTGGGAAAAGCACATGGGAGGGTGTCTGAAGTAAAGACCTGCTTAAAACCAAGAGCCAAGTAAAGCAGGAGCATGCACAGGGGGAGTCCAAGCAAACTTGACCTCTGCTAGTCTCTGCTTGACATTTGAGCCACCCAGCACCATGTCCAAAGGGACCTCTTGACTTCTCTGTTGTGAGCTAACGTAATTTTAATTAATTAAACTGTGTCTACCTGGCTGTGTTCCTGCTGACGTAAGGGATTATTCTGAAGAGTCAGCTGGGCTGCATAAGAGGCACCAGGCTTACTGATTCTTGTATCCAGCATAGGTTTTCCTATGCCACATTTTTATTCCTCTTATCATTGGTGAATAGCCTTGGCCTGCCTCCTGCATCCCTGTGAGTGAGATGGAAAAGAAGATCTGGGGAAGGGCAGGGTGAAATTCTGGGCTCTGGACACCCCAGTAAGCACCCAGATGATGGCTGTACTGTGCTTGTGTCTTTAATAAAGCTGGGACTGCCGCATGAGGGTCAACCCCATGGCAGGTGAAAACTTCTAGCAAGTTAATAAATCAATTGGCTGCCTTTCCAGGCTGTGCAGCGTGAGCTGGGGAAGAATTCTTCACGGTGATGAGTCACCTGTTTATGGACCTTTGGCAGACGGACCACTGCGCTGCCTCCGCTCCGCAGCCCTCCCCTGTTCAGACACCATCGGCTGGAGAAACTGCTGATGCAGCCGCAGCGCCTGAGCCGCGCCGTTGCCATCTGCCTCCCTGACGGAGCTGGAGCAGTTTCTTTTTTTAACCTGAGATTGCTGAGTCTTGGCTAATTAGCTGCCTTTGGAATTTGTAATGTAGGAAAAACGCCTGCTGAGTTTGGGATGGAGTGGGGGTACTGGGGCACTGTACACTCACAGGTTGTTTGTGTTGTGTGGGGTGGTTTTCTGTTTTTTTTGTTTTGTGTTGTTGTGGTTTTTTTTTTTTTTTTCCTTTTTTTAATTCTAATTTGAGCAAAGCCATCTATACAGTTGTCTGATTTGCTTGGCTTCTAAACTTGAACTCTGATGGCTTTGCTGTTTCCAAATGCAGTGAAAACAGGCACTTCTCTTGGTTGTGACCCTACCCTGTGCATGGTTTGGCCTGTCATCATAGTGGAAGAAGCTGCAGGTCATTCCTTCGTGCTATTTTGTGGGGTGGTGATGAGCTGAGGGAGCCCCACAATGTACCAGTTTGGAGCAGGTTGGCAGCGTGATGATGGAAATGGGTGGGAGAACCATGGGGACGTCCATGGTGGCTTCATGGTACGTCCCAGGTAAGATCACAGGATGTCAGGTGTTGGAAGAGACCCAAAGAGATCATGGAGTCCAACCCCCCCTGCCAGAGCAGGACCATACAGTCTAGCTCAGGTCACACAGGAACACATCCAGACAGACCTTGAAAGGTTCCAGAGAAGGAGACTCCACAACCTCTCTGGGGAGCCTGTTCCAGTGCTCTGTGACCCTTACAGTAAAGAAGTTCCCCCTTGTGCTGAGGTGGAACCTCCTGTGCTGCAGCTTCCATCCATTGCTCCCAGGGAGCAAGTGAGCAGAACCTGTCCCCTGCCTCCTGACCCCCAGCCCTCAGATACTTATAAACATTTATTAAATCCCCTCTCAGTCTTCTCCTTTCCAGACTACAGAGACCCAGTTACTGGTCAATAGATCTGGCTGGAGACTGTGTCTGCCTTGGTGGGGAATGAGATGGATACTTTGGGGGTGCTCTGACTGAAGGAGGGGTGTGGATGGACTGTTAGGGTAGGGGTTTGTTGCTGGAGTCCAGAATAGGACAAGACGAAATCCAACCGAGGTGGTGCAAGCTTGGAAGACCCTGACCTGTGAGGGTTCAAGGACCAATGTCAGCTGCCTTTTGTGATCCTTCAGTAAGAGGAGTCAGTGATTTGAAGTGTGAGATGTTTCTAGGGGTGTTTCTGTGTAGGTTCAGAAATCTGCTTGCTGTGGGAAGGGCTGTTTGCTATGGTGTTGGCCCCAGGCTCAGGTGAACAGTGTGCCCAGGTAGGCTCTGTTAAACATGTTAACAGGTCAACATGTGAGACCCATGTGGCACTGAAAACAAACCCATTTATTTCAAAACAAGTAAATGGTTTTGATCTTTGGGGTTGAACCACCTACTTGGACCCATCCTGATCCTTGCTGCTCTATCCTGTTTCTCTAGACCTGCTTCTGCCAATGGGCAAGAGGGCACTTCAGACAGGGAAGGTGACTGAATTAGTGTTCCGTAGGTCTGAGCTTCCTGTCTGCTCTGGACATGCTGCCAAAAATTTATCCAGTCTTACTTAACGCAGATCTTCAGCTCGTAAAACTGGACTGACAATTAGATGATGTCTGGGCAGCAAACCTAATAAGAGACCAAGGAGAGCTGATGTTTCACCCTTGCTGAGTACCAGATTAGATAGCTGAGACACATCCCTTCTCTAAACAACTTTGGCATCCAGACATTTCACAGCAGCTAAAGTAAATAAGCCTTTCTCCATTTTGTCTGTCAGGAGAGGTCCTTAGTGTGCTGGGGCAGCAATTTGGAGCTCGCTTCCTGGAGAGCTGGCTGTGAGCTACATGTTAGTGACTGATGCAGATCCCTGCTCCATTTCTTGTATGTACAGCAGACAAGGAGAAGGAAGATGTTCTGCCCCTCTGAAGGCTTGAGAACACAGTCATAAGAGAAAATTGGCCTCCTCTGCCCTTCCTGACCACATTTCTTAAGGCTTCTTTCTTTTTGAAAAATCTCGTGGATTTCTTAGAATAACTCACTGTCTGGGAATGGGCTTTTAGTGTTTGTGCTTCTTTCTCTTTTGATATTGGTCTTTGGATTCCCTGCTGAGCCTTCCTCTCCCAGTCGTGACCCCATATTGCAAGAGGCTCTGGTTGGGTGTCCTAGCTCACCTGACATCTCAGGAGACCCAGGGAAGGAGATAACCTGGCAGTTTACTTTCTTTAGCAATTGCCTGTTTGCTCCTGTGAATCTCCTGTAAGCAGCATGGTGAAGAATGGATTGGTGGTTAATTCTGCTGTAAAAACCACATTCTGGGTCGCTTGGGAATTGTGCTGCAGAGTGGTCTCCATAATAAATAAATACCTTTCAAACTTGCCCGTTTGTTCATGCAAGTCTCCTGCAAGCAGCATGATGAAGATTATATTAGTGGGGTTGGTGGAGCTCTGTGTCCTGCCACTCTGGGAGGATGCCCTGCTGAAAGTCAAGGGGGGGTTATCAGGGCTTAGAGCTCTGTAGAAACTGAACTCTCTTCTGGTTTCATGCTTTTTTTTTGGTTTTGTTTTTGGTTTTGGGTTTTTTTTGGTGTTCTGATGTCTAGTATTAATTGCAGCCACCAAAGACTTGAGGGGTGGGCTCGTTCCTCTCCAGGTTTGGGATTCTGGTGCCGTTACAACTAATTTATTCATACAGATGTAGCATTACCTCCATGGCTGTGTCCCAAGCTGCTTTCTACCCTGTCAGGAGAGTAAATAGGATGGGAGAGACAGCCCATTCCCTGCTACCCTTAATTGATGACTTTCACTATGGAGTTAGATTCTGTGCCATTGGAAGAGGAAGAGGAGCCTGTACCATTGCTAAGTGAAAAACTCATCTCCTGCTGTTTTTGGAGAACTTGCCTGTAATTGTGCATCCCTGCTGTGGCTCATGATTTTAAACAAAACCTGCACCTGGAAAGGGTATTCTAAGGTAAGAAGTTGCAAATGCCTCCATCATCAACCTTCTGTAGTACCTTTTAACTTGGCCTGTGGGCTCTTGAGTGGCAGGTGGTATCAGAGGAATGCAAACCTTTTGCTGATGCTCTAGTGGCAGGGATTTAGTATCCTTCCTTCCCCCCTTTTGTAGTTTATCTTCTTTTCCAATTTTCTGTTTCCTTACCCTCTGCCTGCCTTTTCCGTCTTTGTGTCTCTTCCATTGCTGTGGCTGTGATCTGAGGGCCTGCAGATGATTACCCTAAAGGATCTGTGAAATACTCAGAGTAAGAAAACCCAGACTGTTTACAGGAAGCTGTTGTTCATGCTGTGGGGTTGCATTCTCCACTGGGAAAATGTGTAGAGGTCTGCAAACATAAAAGGGTTGAAGATGATGTGCTTTCATCTCTTTAGCTTCCCATGGTGTCTGATCAAACTGTGTAGTGCAGAGAATAGCTCTGTTGCAAAATTGGAAGGACATGGGCAGGGTAGCCTGAAGGAGCATAGAGGGTTAAGGTATTTTTCTTCAGTCATTGTGCTTTAACAAAATAGTGAGTCCCTGGGCCACTGTATTTTTCAAGTTGGAGAAGCTCAGAGGATAAGCCTTCAGTTTTAGGGAGTGTCTGGATGTAAGGTCTCAGTGCTACAGGAGAAACTCATCCCTGTTCTAGGAATTGGACTATGCATCTGATTTTGTCCTGGGACAGCTAAGAGATCCGTGCCCTCTGGGTCAGTTCTTTAGGGTAGTTTGTGGAGAACCTCTGTGGGTTGAATTGAGACTCATGGTGACCACTTAGGCAAGGATGGTGACAAAGCTTGGTGTAGGAATAAAATGGAAGGTATGAGCTCCTTCCTAAGCATTCAGGTATCAAATTGTTCCAGTTGTCTTCAGGATGCCAGGAGATTGGCATTCTGCTTGTAATGGTTAATTCTGCTGTAAAAAAATCACGTTCTTAGTCGCTTGGGAGTTCTGCTGCAAAAAAATAAATGCCTTTCAAACTCAGGAAGAACAAGTGTTATAGATTACACTTCTCCCCCACTTTCTTCTTTTTGTCTAAACCAAATTCATATTGCAGAACTCAAAAAAAAAAAATGCAGTCTAATCTCCCTGAAACTGAAACCCATTGATCTTCCCTGTGGGGCTTTGTGAACGCATTTCATTTTTGCACTGTAGCTGTCATCTTGAAGATCTGTGATTAAAGTCAAGTGTTTTCCCCCTAAAAACTCATCTTAATCTGCTGGTGAAGCCGTGGTGAAGCATTGCATTGGTGCAAGACTCATGGCGACTTTTTGTATTAGAATGAAGAATTGCTGATGCTTGTTTTGCCGCCAAGTATCTATCTCAACATCAGTGCCTTTGGTAAGATTTAGGTTATCTGATTATAATATTCTGGAAGTGGGGAGAAATCTTTTTTAAAGAATAAAAAAAAAGGCTTGGTTGCAGAGGAAACTTTTCCACTAAAGCCCACTTAAAAAAAAAAAAAAAGTATAAAAAGGAAAACTTTTTTGGAAGCTGTTTTGAACCAAGAGAAAGTGTGCCCTTCTCCTGCAAAAATGTAGATTGATTGTTGTAATACTCAGCTAACATCATCTTTCCCAGTCATTTGGTCCCTGTGAGGACAAATCCTCAAACCAATTAGATGCTGAAATGAAAAAACCCTGGAGGGAGAATCTTTGCCCACATACGCTGCTTAACATGTAGAGGCATTTTGGCAAAAGAGGAAGGATCAAAAGAGGGTGGAGGAGTGGGTCCACGCCATCACACGTCCACAAGTGTGCTCCTATGTCATAAATTGGCCTATTTGATTCTTTTTCTTTCCAGGAAACCAAACCGAAGCACACACCCTAACTGCAAGCAAGGGAAATGTTTTCGCTGTTGTTCCGAGCGATGCCTTTCAGCAAGGTGTTGATCCGTGTCCGCTCCGTGGCTCCTGACGTAACTAAAGCCGTACTGGGGCTTGGTTTCAGCGTGGGAGTGTCAGAAGCTGGACCGTGGGTGTCAGTGCCAGCAAAGCTGTGCAACATTAAAGGTGTACAGCACTGTGTCCTCATAGCATAAAGGAGTCTTCTCCCACATGAAGCTGTTTGCTTTGTAGTCTTCTTTTTATCTTGCAAGGCTCCTTCTTTTGCAGGTGGCACCAATCTGTTCTGTGCCACCGACTGCTTTAGAGGCTTTACTGGGAGATGTGGCTGAGGCCAGAGTTTGATGTAGGATCTCTCTGAATTCTTCATTTGGAGTGTCTTTTGTGTCAATAGACTTAAGTTTGTGTGTTTGACACTTAGCATGTGTCTAGCATATACAGCACGATTGTGTTAAGGTGTCCTACTTAATAACCGGTGGGGAAAGTAGCACTAAACTGATCCTTCCAGTCTCTTGGGGAGAAGGTAAGATATTTTATCCTAATGATAGGCATGATTGTATTTGGTGGCTGCAGGGACTTCCTTATTGTTGGAGGCTGTGGCTTTTAACCTCAGAGCAGACCTTTGAGAAACTACAGATCTACTGAAGAAGAATTTTGCTTTGTTTTACCAACTCTGCTCGATCTTTAAATAGATGCCCAAATTACTTGGATATTTGAGTAGTTATAGTCCAGGAGTAGAGAAGAGCTAGACAGGGCAGGTGGGACACTGGTTAAATTGATTGTAGGGATCTATAAACATCACCTTGCCTTGCAGATATTTACATAAGTAGAAATCAGGGTAAATATTTGTATTAAGATAGACCCTACCATTATGCCAGCAGATGCAGGGCCTCTGGAAGAGATGTCATCTGCCACTGTTATCTTGGCAACGTTAAGTGGGGCAAATGTTCTTACTTACCCTCTAGGTCTTGGGGTAGAATTTTTTTTTTAAATGCTCTGGAATAAGTTGAATTCAGGGTGTTATTATTTTTCCTTTCAGTAGTGAGATCAGAGTTATTCACCCTCTAGATTAAAACCCAGCTTTCAAAACCAGAGTGAATTTATGGAGTGTGGTGCATTTTAATTAGATCATTTAATTAGGAGAGAATTCATGAGAGTGGGTCTTGTTTTAAAACGTTCAAAGATGTTAAATGAAAACAAAAGAGAAAGAAATTACGGAGAAGCATGAAAGATCATTTATTTTGGGTATCTTCTCTACCAGTCCAAGTAGATTGTTTTCTGTCTTATGCTTTTTGTTCCAAAAATAGCTAAGGTGCTGCCTGATTTCTGCAGGTCGATGTTGATTCTCTCTTTGTAATTAACTATGAAAACAAATTGCACGTTTGGGAGAGGAGAGAAGTGACTGTCAGCAAGCTGCTGAAGATAGCTCAGGTGTGTAAAATGGCTACTTCATCTCACCACTGACTCCCTGGAAATAAAGCTGTGAATTTCTGCTCGTCTTTAACATCTGCGTCATCTCCTCCGCCTCTTGCTGACTACCATTTAGCATGTGTGGCAGATTAGTCTCCCGAGACTTCTGCCCATCTCCTCTCTGAGCTTTGTTAACATCTCCTTGCTTTTGGTACCGAAGCAGGAGCAGCCAATGGGGATATAATGTTTTTCTGATGGACAGTGAAGGAAGCAAGGAGGTGGTTTTCCTGACAAACTACTTCTATCTTGCTGTCTCTGAGCAGCAAATCATGCTGGATACTTATGCCAGGGCAAAAGACCTGCAGGTCAATCAAAGGGTCTGCCTTCCTGATTCCCCCCTCAGGTACTTGCCTTCCAAAAGATTTCCATGGAAGCTTAAAACCTAGCATCTTTTCGTGGTCCTAAAATACAAATCTGTATTTTTAGTATAGAGCAAGCTCTGATGTCCTCAGGAAATGAAGTCATTGACTTCACTGCAGCACCCGTTTCTGCCATGGAAACAGTTGGTGAATTAATGCAAGTTTTGCACAGGTTTAACAACCATCCTCCTCTTCAGAGTGTGGGGTGGGAGGAACATTTTCTATTAAGCTCAGAATTGTTGTCTTAAGTTATTAATTCCTTGCATCCTAATGTATTTATCTCTGGCTGCAGTGAGGAGTGGAGAGCTTTGAAATCTAACTAACTCAAAGAGTGCTTTCTGCAGTGGGGAACAAAGAGGAAGCATTGCTTTAGTAGGACATTACACGGATGTAAAGGCTGCTTTACATACAGTGTGTGAGCAGCGTGGTGGAGGCTTGCTGCAATGCCAGGACAAGGGGCAATGGGCTTAAACTGGCAGAGGGGAGATTTAGACTAGATGTTAGGAGGAAGTTCTTTACAGTGAGGGTGGTGAGGCACTGGAACAGGTTGCCCAGGGAGGTTGTGGCGGCTCCCGCCCTGGATGTGTTCAAGGCCAGATTGGATGAGGCCTTGAGTGAACTGTACTAGTGGGAGGTGTCCCTGCCTATGGCAGGGGGTTGGAACTAGATGATCCTTGAGGTCCCTTCCAACCTTACCGTTCTATGATTCTATGATTGAAGTGTGTGGATCTTTGTGACCTCCAGGAGATGCTATGTGTAGCTCCTTGTGCTTCATCCATGTGAGGTCAGGACCACCGCTGGCAGTCACCAAATTGTTCTGGCTGCTTGGAACTGAGTCAAAGTGAAAAGGCACTGGAACGATGGCTGTGGAATCTGTAGACCTTCCACAACAATGTGCTTTCCTCATCTGTCTTTCCCAGGTGTTACAGCAGGAAGGAGAACGTTTTGTCCTAAGACAGGTTTTACCAGGAGCAGGATTTGATTTAGGATATTTATGACTCCTAAGTGCTTTTTGCTCTTGGTTTGTTTGTCTGCCAGCTTTGCAGTACAGATGTACTTGATGACCCTGGGCACACGGCAGCACACCACAGGATGCTGCGTGTGTGTCTCAGTGCAAAGCACTTGCCTGCCCACTGTGCATGGGTGTGAGCTACAGCGAAGAAAGGGGTGCTGGTTTGGCCCTGTGACTGGGAGGACTGTCCCCTTTTGGGACCTTTCAGGCAGCGATGCACAGCTGGCCAGGCTTTCCGAAGCCATTTCCATCTCCGGTTCCTTGGGCTCGCTCTTGGCCAAGAAAACATCATGTTGCTGAAGTTGTAAGCCAGGATCACACTATTTATGTTGGAGGAACAGTGCAGTTTACAGAGACGTGCTCTTTGCAAATTCAACTTAGCTAACGTTTAGTGGTTGAAGTGAACAGCTGTAGCAAGTTAGATGTTGAAAGAGTCCAGCTTGAGTCCGGCATGCCCTGCGGTGGCTGCGTGCCCTGGGCCATAGTGGCAGGCATCTCTGAAGAGGTTTTGCTGGGGTTTGAAGCAGGAGTGGTTTGGGGTGGGAGGCTGAGCACCATCTTTCCCCATGAGGAGCAAGGGTCCTGCTGGATTGTTTAGCCTTGGCCTGGCAGTGAAGAACAGGCAGGACCTCACTGCCTCCATCCAGCTCGTGTTGAGCAATGCAGTGGTGCTGCTTAATGTTGCTAGCCTTGCCTGGAGACTGCCTGAATCTTCCTGGCATGGGTTCTGAGCTCAGCTTTTCACCCTTTTCTCCCCTGTGTGTGAGCCTTGAGGTGGTCCCACGGTCACTCCAGCTGTATCCCCCACTGTGAACCCTCTGAACAGGGAGACTGGCTTGAAAGTCCCTGGGAGCAAGTGGGACCTGGAAGGCCAGTTTGGGTGTGGTGGGAGAGCTGGAGGACATTTTTCTCCCTGTGGGTCTTGTGTCTGGTCTGACCAGGTTTCAACTGCACTGGTCCAGTCTGCCAGCGGCGTCTAGAGAGTGTTTAGGGCACCCCTGTCTAGATATGGCATCTGGCAATGCGTGAGAAAGTGATAGATTTCTTGGACCATGGGACAGCTGGAAAAGAGAGACAACTGCTGGGCAGATGTGTCCTCTTTGAAGTGGCTTTAAGGGTCTGTTTGCCCTCAAAGAGGGAAACTCTAAACGCAGCTGCCTTGTCTCTCTGAATGTGAACAGCCCCAAAACCTCAGCAAGTTCTTGCAGCATGAGCTAAGACTCCAGTACCCAGACCCCAAATGGGCATTGGCTCTGGCAGAGGAGCAGTTCCCTTCTGCCACCTGCACTTCCCATGGCCCAAGGGTTGGAGGAGGCTCTTGCTATCTTTTCCCTTTCGACCTGCTTTAGCCAGGACTTAGACTCCACGTCCTGGTTTTCTGCTGACACCTTTGGCTGGCATTGGTGGATGTGTTCAGTAGGGGAATAGTTTCTTTTGCTTGCTAACATATTTCCTTCATTAATTCAGTTTCTCTGATGGGCACCATACCTGTGTTTGTAGGGAGCCGACTGCCCTGGGTCTGGAAATAAACATTTCTAAGGCGGTGAGGGAAGATGTTGGAAATACGATTAATGGCAGTGGGTGTGCAACTTAAAACTTCTTTTTGTTGTTATTTGATCTTTCTCCTGCAAACTCAGCAACTGACTTCTGCAGAAGATAAACACATGGGAGGAGGATGAAGAGGGGCTCTTTGGTCTTCAAAAGCAATTAAACGTTGAATGTCTGACTTGAGACATCTTGAAGAGGCCCAGACTTCAGCAACAGGCTGTTCATGCTTTCTACAAAGAGGGCCCATTTCAGGGCTCTCAGATGGACAACATCAGTTGCAAGTCACTTGAGCAAAGCGTGATTTCCAATGGTGGGGGGTGCACAGAGCTGTGCTGGTCAAAGGCAGCTCATGTCAGGGCTACATTCTCTCATATAATCTGTATTTAGGTTGTGTTCTGCATTCACTGCTCTTGCTTTGAAATAGCTTGTGATACAGTTGATGTTGATAGAAGTTGATGGGTGTGATTGGAAATTTGGGTCCAGGTGACTGTGAGGAGATGTTCTTGGTGCCACAAAGTCTCTGAGCAAATGGAAATGCTGATTTGAGTCAATGAGTCATGTTGTTTTCTGGCATGCAGGTAAGCAGATTGAGTCTGACCCCCCAGTGTTTCTGTAGCACTCAACTGACAGGGCAGGGGCTGCTGTTGGTAAACAGGTGCTTGAGATGGTCCTGGATGAAATTTACCATTCCTTTGAAACATGAGGTGACTGCCACATGCTGAGGTAGCTGTCAGGAGATGGGGGCAGGGTACAGGCCAAAAGATCTCTTTACTTGACTGCACTCAATTTCTGATAGTGAGATCTGTCCAGAGATGCTGTCTGTGCAGGCTTGTATGGGCTGTTTGCCCTCTCTGAAAGGAGGTTCTGCCTTGTCCCCCATTGTTTAGCTGTACTTGAAAAGGCATATGAAAAGACTTATTAAAGCAGTAGCCAAATCCATCATCTGCATCTCAGTGTGAAGGACAGGCTGAAAATCATCTCAAGAGACATGGAAATAGTCCTCGCTTGACTGCTTCCATGTGTGACAAAGGTGACCGGGGCCAGGTTGCCATATCCCCCGAGACCCTCTTGTCCTCCAGCATCCATGCAACAACAACAACCAAAAAAAAAAGTCTTGGATTCAGTAAAAGCTGAGGAATTGGGCAGAGTTTAGAAAGAGGCTCAGTGCAGACTCTTGTTCTTAGTCCAAGGAGCGTGGTATCTGCTTCTAAAAACAGCCAGGGGCAAATTGTCTAGGATCCAAATTGGCAGCAGAACAGTACGGCCTCTCACCAGTGCCAGTGAACTTTTGATACACTTACTGACTGAACCCACATTTGGAAGGTAAATCCTGGGGGGGAAATTGCATCTGTTGCCAAACAAGTGCTGTTTGAGAGGGATTCCTCATGCCTGATGCCTACTGTCTAAAAGTTGTGTGTCTCTTTCAGTATAGTCCTTCAAGATCTCCAATAGTCACTGGAGAGATTGGTGCTGCCTGGAAATGATGCTAACCCAGTCCTTTGGGGTATGTAGATGATTTTCTTACAGTTGATGGTAGATGAGCCCTTGTCCATGGGATGAACCCCACTGTCAACCAAGAAACCAAGAGCTCTGTTTTGCAATGAATTCAGCTAAATGGGCACAACATTCCCATAGATGTGAGGCTTTCCCACTGAATTGGCACCCAGGGACCAGAGGAAATATCCTTGCTATGTAAGGACTGTGCAGGCCAGCTGAATCTATGGCCCCTGTTTGAGTATTGATCATGTACACATGAGCACTAGTATGAACAAACCTCGAGAGCCTGCAAGCTAGCAGAGGTAGGGAGATGTGTTGGGAGGAAGAAATGCATGAGTTGTTCTTTGTGAACACTTTTTGTCTCCTCGCATCTGTTATTCTACTTTCTCCTGCCTTTTCTCCCCTCAGATTTGCGCTTTCATTAAACCCAGGAAAAATTGCAATATGCATATGACATTTTACAAAAGTGCTCTCTCTGCTCTTAAAATCCAACAGTTTCACTGCACAGCTTTCATCTGTAATCAATTAGAAGGTTTTTCTGATCAACAGAAGCTGGAAGTTCTGCTCCCTGGAGCTTAGCACTCTGCACGAGGAGGTGGGATTGCTTGGCACTTAGTCTCCTTTCACCTGAAGAAGAAAATTGGAACAGCAATGAGAGAAACTCAGTGAGGCAGAATGAGATCAAAAAGCTCCATACTTATTTGTTAGCCCTGTTCCTGGCCTATTTCAGTGGTGTTAAACCAGATGGTCCAGATGCAGCTTCCAGCTCAGGAAGTCCTGAAGCTAATTCTTGCCAGAAGCAGGGGAGAAGCTCTTGCCGTGTCTAGGGGAGAAAAACTTTCTGGGAACAAACCTTTGCTTTCACACTGCCCAGAGGCTGCTCTGGCTCCTTTGCAGTGTGAGAACTTCCACGAACCATCATTTCCAGTTCTTTCATGGGCTTTGAAGAAGACAGTGACTTGAAGGGGAGGAAGTAAGAGAAAACTTAAGCTAAATACTAGGAGAAAAATAAGTTGGTCCAAGTGGGGATAAATGATCTGAGTATTTGACTTCTTAAAAAGAAATGTCAGAAACTAGGTTGGGCCAAAACTAGGAGATAATCAGGCAAGGAGAGATTAGTTCTGGATGTTCTTGGCCACCAAAACAAGGTTTTTCCTTCTGCTCCCGGGAGAGCTGGCTTCACAGGAAACCTGTCCAAGGCTGACTTCAGCTTTGCAGCAATTGAGAGCAGCAGCAGAAACTTCATCCTGTCTGGTGGCCCAAGTATCTGTATGTTTGGCCCCTTGGAGGGGGCAGGGGCATAAAAATTACAAATAAAAGGCAGAAGGGCTTTTGAGAGGGTAATAGAGCATAAGATGGAGTATTAATATTAAGCCTATCTCCAACCATAATTAAACCTGCAGTTGGAGGGTCTGTCACATTGCTTCAGACCCTTGGAAAAAAACCCCAACCACTCGGTTGCTAGCTTCATTAGTAATTAAATGTCCAATTACTGTATGTAATGTTTCTGCTTTGCTGAACTCCACAACTGCATTCATAAACAGCCCTAAGGAAGGCCTCTAATCTGTGCCATTGTTCTTCAAGTGGTTTGCACATGCAGAAAAAGAAAAGAAAAATCAGGCAGACATTTATAATATGGAAAGGAAAGGGGGAAGGGGTGGGAAGAGGAGGAAATCAAATCAGCATCTTCCACCTCCCTCCCCCCCTGAGGTAGGATCTCTGCCAAGCCCACAGAGAAGCCCTCAGGCCCCTTGAGCATGCAAATGTAATTTTCTATCCAGACAACACACTTTCCCCCCCTCTTTTTTTTTTCTCCTATAAAATGAAGTCCACCCCCACCCCCCTAGCAAACCTCCTCAAATCCCTGAATGCACAACAGAAGCGAGAAGAAAATTACAATGAAAGGAGGAGAGAAGGAGGGGGGGGTAAGAAATAAATAAAAGCAGCAGTAGCCCACAAACAGAAGGAGAGATGGAGGGAGAATTGAGATGCATATGCAGTGTCCAGAGTTTAAATAGACATAAAAGATAATGGAGAAGGGGAGGAGGGAGGGGAGATTGTAATCAAACAAAATGATTTTGGTTCTCTTCAATCATTCCTGGTTTGCAGGCTGTCATTTTATACAAATTAGAGCTGTGGTAATTGTATGAATATTCACTGGGATTGAAATCCCGTTGGTTAAGGGGAAGGGACCCTTCTCGGCCCGCTGCACGCTCCCCTTTTGTTCGCCTACAACAACAGCAGAGCCACTTGCGTGGTGAAGTGCTGGATCTCTGTCGTGTGTTCCCCCCCGCCCTTGACCTCTGTGGCGCTGGGGTACCCGGTAGACGCTGGAGGAGGGCTGGGCACTCCCAAAGGGTGGCTCCATCCCAGGGCAGGGTGTCACTCACCTTTGGGATGGGAAGCGGAGGACAAGCTGTAAATGCCCATCTCAGGCATGAGAGCCATAGCCTAGGAATTGGCTGTTTGCCTCATCTGGGTGGGGAGGGCCTGCGAAAGCTCTATCCTTTAATTTCCAGGCAAACCCTTATTGAACAAGTAACAGCTCAGAACTAAACTATTCGGGCTGAAATGATCACCACATTTTTACCTTTTTTTTTTTTTTTACCCCCTCTTCAACCACTCTGCTGAATTGAATTCTTTTTCCTGCTCGAGAGTCCAACCCAGGTCTGCGTTGCACATGTCTGGCACCATGCTGGGGATGGTTCCTCTCATACATAACCAATCAAAAATGTATTCAGGGCCGTTGTGAGGAAACCAGGGATGATTATAAGCCGAGAGATCCAAGCCTTTTGCTGACTGCTCACCCTCGCATATTATGAAATTTCTCTTGGAAGGGCAGACAAAGCCTTTTGAGCCTGTGTGTGGTGATGGCCTCGCTTGGATGTCTGGCTTTAACTGCTTCACAATGTCAGCCTCTCATTTCCGAATAGAGACAAACGTATCCTATTGTAGCATGTCAAGTACCCAAACGCGGCCATTCAGCAGCCGGGTGATGGCTGTAACCCATCCTCGGGTTGTCACGGTAATGCAAGGAGATCAGGAGATCGTTCTGTCACTTGGTAGCCGCCGGCAGGAGGAAGGCGAAGCTGACCTAGAGAAGAAACCTTCGTTTAAATATTTGATTGTGTTGTAGCCCAGAAGTGGGGTGGCTTGTCCCTTCTCCGGGACAGCTGGACTGCAAGAGAAATTGGGGTGACTGGGTGTCAAGTTTGGTTATTGCCGATGAAACCATCTGTAATAAATTGTGGTGCTGCACTGAGGTTGCCTGTGGGGAAGGGATGGTTGGGGCCATTTTCTGTTGCTGGCAGGAGCAGGTTCTTCATCAGCCTGGGTGCTGGTGGTGCAGTGTGCCTGAGTGCCAAACTCAGGGGAGAGTAAGGAGGCATCTGGTGAGGACCCAAAAGGTTTTGGTTTGTTTTGGTGTGGGTTTTTTTTCCCCCTCTTCTTTGTAGAGCTTATCTGTTTGGCTTTAATTTTTGTCTTTAGATCTTAAAAAAGATGGATTAAGATCTGAGAAAGCCAGCTATGGCACTGTGTGCTTTTGTGGTTACACAGGTAGTAACAGAGGTCTAGCTTGAACCTTACAGTCAAATCAGCCAACTTAACTAAAGTGTATGATGTTTGGGGTTGGTTGTTGTTGGGTTTGTGTGTTTGGTATTTTTGTTGTTGTTGTTGGGGTGTTCTGTTTGGGTTTTTTTGGGGTTGGGGGTTTTTGTGTGTGTGTGTGCTTTTTTTTTTTTTTTTTTTCTGAATGTGGGAACATCACTGGGGCAGAATGCAGAAAAGTGATTGCACATGTAGTGTCAGAATTTCCTTCTGGAATCAGAGTGACTGTAGCATCTGCATACACTGTGGTGGGTCCTGTCTTCTCCAGATGATAAACCAAGCACAAAGAGCTTGCAGATACTCCTTTCTTCCAGTCAACATTTTCCCAGGGCTCAGCTGAGGCTGCAGGGGATTGGCCCAGTAAGCTTGACTCTGCAAGATCAGCTCTGGTAGAGCAAGGTGTTGGGTTCTGCTCCCAGTGGTTGTTGCTGCCCTGGCAGTGCAGTGGCTGTTCCCCAGCCTGGTGCTGCTAATGGAGGGGCTGACCAGGTCATCTCCATCATGAGGGGAGGCCATGTTATATACTCTTCATTGGAACCACGACACTATCTCTGACTGCCCAGATTCAACAGCCTCATACACAAATAATGCTTCAAGGCTTTGATGTAGGAGGCACTGTGTGCTTTCTGGGGTTGTCAGGCCATGTGGTTTATAACTTAGCACCCTTGCTGGGGGACTCTTTCTTTTGGGCGTTTGGAGGCATCCTTGGCTTCCTGCAAGCCTGATGCAGAGCGGTAGAGCTGCCTGTTTGATGTGGTGGTGGCGGTTGTTAAATCCTGGGTTTTCCTGTTCTGGCAATGTTTTGACTTTGAAATGCAGCCCAAACCCTGACAGAGAGCTGCTCTATTGAACTGAGGCACTAGGGTCGTACTCTGGGAGCTGGTTAGACTCAGAGGTTCCCTGTGGCATCAAGGGCAAAGAAGAGAGAGAGTAGACTGATGGCTTTAAGACATGGGATGTTGTTGACATTGCTACTTGGATTGGTGCATGTGTGCTGCCCGGACCCAGTAGACCCTGAAGCTGAGATGAATTGGAGCCAGTGCTCTTTCCTGTATCATGGGGGTCTTCAGAGATCCATGGGTGGGTGTGAAGCTGAAGTTCTTGTAAGGGTGAAGGATGTAAAGGTCAACCCTGTAGGCAGCTAGGGAACAGTAGCATCTCTGCTCTTGTTCTCTTTGGTTTGTGTGTTGTCCAGCTCCTCTTGGGCTTTTCCACCACTAATAACCTTGCCAGTAAGGCTGGGCTGATTTTATTTTGGTCTAGGCACCTTTGAAACTTCTGAAGAGTTATTTTTTTCTTCTAGACTATGATAAACCTTTTCTGACTGCTGGGATGTGTTGGTGAGGAAACTTCAACCTGGGCCTGTAGGATCTAGGTTGCTGTAGAGTTGCCTAAACGTCAAGAACTTCTTGAGTTGGGTTAGAGAAGAAGGGGCTGTTCATTAGGTCTGTGCTGGGAAGACTTTCTGTCTCCTTGTTAGAGAAACAGAGGTGTTCAGGTTTGTTGTTGTTTTGGTTTCTTTTTTTCATTCCCCTGCCCTGAACTCGTCACTTGTTTGTCATTGTCCTACTTCTTGCACAAAGCTAAGAAGAAAATTTCTCAAGCGGTTCGGTAGTTTGTTATGATACCAGGGGCGAGGATTCTTTCCAACAGAGAAGGTAATCCTTTGTCTTAGTAAGTTTATGACTTAAAAAAAAACCTCCTGCTGGCCATTTTCCATGAGAACCATTTTCCAAGGCAGCTTCTTGGATTTTGAATGGTTTGGTTCCTCAGTGCTTTTGAGTGGGGAGTTTAGCGATGCGTCATCTTGCTCGAGCAGGGTGATCAACTGTACAGCAGATCCAAAGAGCCTTAGAAAACGGCTGTACAAAATGCAGATGTAGGGGATTAGAAAACTGCACTGCATCCAGTGATAAGTAAGGTCAAACTCAGCAATTTCTGAGCAGTTGCACTAGGGAGGAGTGGGGGATGATTGCTTTCTGGCTCCCAGCAGCAAGAGCAGAGGCAGAGAAGTATTTAGCATTGGTTGGTTCCTCGGGTGCTGCATGCTGCAGCAGCGGTCGGGAGCGTTCCATGATGTTGAGGTCAGCAGCGGTCAGGAGCGTTCTGTGATGTTGAGGTGCTTGAATGTTTCCAGACAAGGGCACCAAGGCTGATGAGGGGCCTGGAGCACAGCCCTTTGAGGGGAGGCTGAGGGAGCTGGAGGTGTTCAGCCTGGAGAAGAAGAGGCTCCGGAAGACCTTACTGCTCTCTACAGCTACCTGAAAGGAGGTTGTAGCCCGGGTCGGGTTGATTTCTTCTCCCAGGCTCCCAGTGACAGGACACAGCCTCAAACTGCACCAAGGGTAGATTCAGGCTGGATGTTAGGAAGAAGTTCTTCACAGAAAGAGTGATTGGCACTGGAATGGGCTGCCTGAGGAGATGGTGGAGTCATTTTCCCTGGAGGTGTTTAAAAGGAGGTTGGATGAGGCACTTAGTGTCATGGTTTAGTTAATTAGAAAGTGTTAGGTGATAGGTTGGACTCAATGATCTTAGAGGTCTTTTCCAACCTGGTTAATTCTGTGGTTCTGTAAGGGCTGGGGACAACAGGGAGGTCAATTATGCAGCAGCCTGCTGTTGGGAACTGTAATCTCATCACCTGTTAGCCAGACAGGGCAGAGCAATAAAAACATCCCACTGGTTTTTTTGTTTATCAGGTGTTGTACTCTCCAAAATGGCTGTCATTTCCATGGATGAAATGTGACTACTGGCAGCTATCTATTACTGTTGGTTAGGAGATAGAAAAGAGTGAGGAGAGACTTCAAGCCGTAACAGTGCTTCAGGTAAGGTAAACCCAACATGCAGCTATCAAACAGCATACCCAGGCTGTTGGTCTTGGAGGTTGGAGAGCCCCAAACCAAAACCGAGAAGTATGGCTTTGATGGGTAAGAGAAAATCAACTCCTACTTGGATGTGTGACCTCCTGGAGCAGGGGAGGAACACAGGGAAGCCCTGCACTATGGCTCTCATCTGTTAATCTCTCTGATTAATTCTCATTCATGTCTCTTAGTTAAATCAAGGCTTGAAGTTTTGTGACTTCCCCAGGGCTCAAGTTGTTTTCTGTGGCTTGGGACAACACACACTTCGAATTTGTTGCTGGAGCACCTGCCCTGCTTTTGCAGTGCTGATCATTACCTGTCTGAGCAGCTTTGCATGGTTTTTTTTCTTTTTTTTTTTTTTTTTTCCTTCCCAGAAAGTAAGCATGAAAAACACCTGTTGAATATTCAGTCTCCTGCTCTAGCTTAAGGGCTCCTGCACAGCCTCCTCCCTTTTAGATGACTTTTGTGCATTCTCCTTTGACTTGTTCATCTTACTGGAAGAGCAAAGCTTCCATCAGTCCCTTGTGTGCTGGGCTAAGATCTGTTGGCATATCCTGAAGCTAGAGTTTCTTTCTGTTTCTGAGTAGTTCCCAGGGCACAGATTACAAGTGCTGTGATAAAATCATCAAGTTGGATATAGTTTTGTTGGTTTTTTTTCCCCTCCCGTGATCAAGTCTTTCATCACTTGCCTATTGCTAACCAAAGAGCTCTTGAGAGTTGGGCAGATTTCAGAATTTCCATCTGCCCCCCAAACTGTGCAAATGTAGTCCAACACAGCATTTGCCATTGGCCTCATGAAGCTTAAAGCTCTCCAGCACCCTTTGACTTTGGGAGTAGCTGTGCAGGCTCACCATCTTGCTGGAACTTCTTATTGAACCAGAGCAGCTTCCAGATCTGCTTTTTGTTTGCATTGAGCCCAATTATACAGGCTAACTTTAGGCAAGATCAGAGTTGGCAGCACTCTGGTCCACTTGACCCTTTTCCCTTCCTAGCACCTCTTGCCACCCATTGCTGCCTTAACATGTAGTGAGGATATGCCTTGAGCGTACAAGAGGGACAGTGTGAACAAGCCCCAGGGACCACACAGCTCTGTGAAACAGATTCTTCACAGGTGTAAAGCTCATGAAAATAAACATTATGCTGTCTCTTAGGAAGCTGCTGTATCTTTTCTATCGGGGAAGGTGTCTTCCAGGAGGTCTGGGGGAGTGGAGAGTCTCTTGAGCGATACACAGAATGTCGTCTTGCTTGGGAGGGCAAGTGTGCAAAGACCTCTTCCATACCCCACCTCATTCCTGCCAGGGGCATCTCACCAAGATGTGAAACTATGGATGTAGGTCTCCTTTCCATTTCCAGCTTCTTGTGGGAAGACATGAAGAATCCTGTGAGACCGCTCTGCTTAGATATCTTCTGCTGTTTCTTTCTGAAGACTATCCAAAGACATGAATATTTTGTGATGGATTGCGAAGGGCTCGAGATTGAAAACTGTAAAATGTATATCAAGTGTTCCATAAACGTCAGAGATGCTGTGCAGAAGCATGGCTACTTGAGTTTAGCCAGTTCTGTATATCAAGTGATCCCTGCAGATTTATTAGATGTTTCAAAATGGGTTTGAAATAACTGGATTTAGTGTTTCTGGCGATTCCTTGAACTGTCTTGTTTTTCAGCCAACTTGCATAAATGTGCCAGTCATGGGCTGTGGTGTATCAGCCAACTTAGCAAATGGTTTTATTTATAGCTGAAAGAGTGAAGCCAAGGAGTATAAATCCTGGGAAAAAAAAAAGGTATAAACTGTATCGTGGAAATAATAAACTTCAAATTCATGGAATTTCTAATGTTCCACTGATGGCTAAAAAATCTGTTTAATGGCTGCTGAGTGATATTTGGCTGCAAAGCAGAAACCCCAAAGTTGTCTTAACTCAACAGTGATATTTTTTAGTGTGTGTTTATGTGCTGGCACTGAGTCTCTTTGCTGAATGACGGAAAGTTGACCTCTGCTGCATTTCTGCATCGACCAGATAAGATTTCAGATCACAGCTTTGCTTTTCCTGTTGATGATCTATGACTGTAGCTCAAGTCTGGTTGTTAGATGTCAGGCTGTTTATCTGGAGGATCAGTTGCATGCTTGGCTAACTTTGGAGGTGTGAAAGATGTTCAGTGCTGAGAGCAAGTGCAGGGGAAGGAGGCGATCGCAGAGTGGATCCTGTGCTTTTAGGGCACGGGTAGCCAGCTGAAGGATGCCCAACCACATCTTCAGAGATGCCAACACGCATTGGACCTTGACAGGTAAAAAGCTCTAGATTATTGGAAGAGGCATCCTCCTCCTCCTTCTCTCTACTGGTGACTCTTTTTTCAAGACGATTCATTAAAGTTTAAGGACCTGATTTCACATCCTTTCCTCCTAGGTCAGTGTCAGGGCAAATACGTTGCAGGGGCCTCCTTGCCACATGGATTATTTATGTGGGAATGTGCAGGACTTGTGTGTGCATTTGACAGCTACTGGTTGACAAATTTGTACGTAGGTGTGTTACTGTAAGTGGTGTTGGTCAGGGATTGTTCACAACAGGTTCAGTTTGGGATCTTATTCCTTGATCGGAGGTGTGAAGGGAATTTTGATAGCAGAGATGGTTGAGGTTTGATGGTCCTCAAAGCAGAGGGTTGCAGCCTAAGAGTGAGCTTGGGGTGTGACCATCCCCATCGACACAGCTGGGCACAGCTGACGTATACCACAGCAGCCATGCTATGTCTATGGCTGCTGTATCTGCAGGTGGTAGTCAGCTGCCTGCCCCATGGTGGGGTCCACATAGGGGTGGGTGACCTTGACCCCCACCTTACCCAGTACAGCGGGGTCATTCCTCTTGGCTGCTTATCTCTTCATGTACCTTTTCAACCTGGACCAGATGGGCATTTTGGAAAGGGGGGAGTCTCTAGAAACCCTAGTTCCATCTTCTTTTTTTAATTTAATTTGTCTTAGGGCTGAGTTTCTCTGGGTTCTGATGATTGACATTGTGTTTGAACAGCACATTCAAAGCTAATACTTCTTGCTGATGCTGAGATAAGTATCTGTAAATCTTTGCATTTACTATTATCCCCAATTTTCTTGTGCAGTGCCTGCTGTCACCCTATAAGGGTATTTATCCTGCACATAATCTGATTGGAAAATAAGGCTTTGAAACAGAAAGGAAAATACATGTTTCAGGTGGTGTTAGAAATGTCAGTTGCAGATGCTTAAAGGGTCCTGATTGCCTCCAGGCTTTGGGGCATTTGGGTTTTCAACCTCCTATTGTTTGATATAAAGCTGCTTGTTGGAGTCCAAACAGGTTAGAAATACATCTTGTTCTTCAGATCCTCAGAAGTCTGCTTCTCCCCCACCACAGGGGATGGCCTTCTTATGTCCCAGCCAGTCAAGTTTTAACCCTTGGCTTAAACAGTGTGGGGCTACACAAAGAACGGCTGATTTCAGGTGGAGCTGAATAAAAACCTATTATTTCATAATAATACTCTGCTCTTCCCTTCCAAGGATTTCCTAAGGACTTCACAAATATTAAGACCTGGACTGTCACCTCTGTGGCTGAGAACTGGGGAAGTGGCTGTGTGTAGGCACCTGTGTATGCTGCAGAAGATGAAATCTAACTTCTGCACTGGGGTAGTTTCAAGCTTAGAGGTCCCCTGTGCAGTTCATACCTAGAGGAGGCCATGGTGTGATAGGGTAATGAGTGTGTTCGGGGCCAGGAGAGCTTCCTGAGTTGCAGTGCTTTGTACATGTTTCTTAGCCTCATTCCAGCTCCTTGGTCCTTCCCAGTTGTTGTTGAGTCTTACTTTGGGCTGATGGCTGTGGCATGGAGGATGCTCTCAGTACAATCCAGGTGAACCACTTCATGCCATCCATCAAGCAGGGAACAGGAAGAGACTTCACTGTTGACTTAGACACCTCTATGGGCATGGTGTGGAAATCCAGCTGATATTTCCCAGGTTGATTATACCCAACCCTTTGCTTCTGCCACCCTTGGAGCATCACAGGAGTGAGGGCATGAGCTTGAGGTATCCTCACATGGAAAGAAGTGCTTGCAGCCCTATCTCCTAGTGACAAGAGAAGAGAAGAACAGGAAGTCTTCTCTGTAACATCTGGTCCTGCCATTGAACATAGAATCATAGAATGGTAAGGTTGGAAGGGACCTCAAGGATCATCTAGTTCCAACCCCCTGCCACAGGCAGGGACACCTCCCACTAGTACAGGTCACTCAAGACCTCGTCCAACCTGGCCTTGAACACCCCCAGGGAGGGAGCATCCACAACCTCCCTGGGCAACCTGTTCCAGTGCCTCACTACCCTCACTGTAAAGAACTTCATCCTAACATCCAGTCTAAATCTCCCTTCTGCCAGTTTAAACCCATTGCCCCTTGTCCTGTCATTGCAAGACCTTGTAAATAGTCCCTCCTCAGCCTTCCTGTAGGCCGCCTTCAGATACTGGAAGGCTACTCTAAGGTCTGCTTGAAGCTTTCTCTTCTCCAGGCTGAAGAGTCCCAACTCTCATAGCCTGTCCTCATAGCAGAACTGCTTCAGCCCTCTGATCATCTTTGTGGCCCTCCTCTGGACCCGCTCCAACACTTCCATGTCCTTCCTGTGCTGAGGGCTCCTGAACTGCACACAGTGCACACAGTGTGTTAGATTGGATCTAACACTGCACACAGTGTTGGATCCAATCTCAAGTTAAAGATGGGAACTGCTGTTAACAGTGGGACCAGCGGTCCTTGTGCTTTCACGCGTCCTTTCCTGCTTTTGTGTTCTTGTAGGGTGCAAACAGGAGCTGGTTTAGGCTGTGTGTTTTTTCTTTCCCTGTCTCCTCTTCAATTACTCCTTAAAATTGGCACCTCCAGGGATGTTTTGACTTTCAGCTCAGTCTCTGGCAGTTTCTGCCCAGCCTGAGGCCAGCTGTTGCTGGTGGTGAGCAGCAGCGGGTGAGTGGTGCTGAGGACCTGCTGTTCCTGTGGCTTTCTTTGGGTCTCTCTGCAGAGGGAGCACATGGCACTGCCCCCGTTGCCCACACATACTCTCTCTGAGAAAGCTGCCTCTGGCTGCACCACAAACAGGTGAATAGATCAGATGACACTTTTTTTCCTCTCTCAGTGACAATAAGTCTCTTTCCTTTGCAGGCACAATTAGTCTCTTTCCTTTGCAAGAAGTTTGGTTGGAATGGGCTGACCTCTCCTCCTGGAAGGAGGGCTTTTGTCCCTTGTGTCCCTGGGAGAAGCCACAGCATGGACCGTTTATGGTTTTTCCTTTTAACACAGTGACGGCGGCTTTGTTTTCCACATTTAGTTTGCATCTAAGACCAGGACATGGCTCATGCTGTGTCCCTGATCCAATGTTTAAAGCTTTGCTGCGATTTAAGTTTGGCCTGGGCCCTGCAGGGTATAGCTTAATTTTTAAAGCTCTCAATGTGAATAATTCCTCGCTGAATGCAGATCGCAAGAGGGGATATTGATTTAAAGCTTTAAAGCTGGTGGTTATGGATTAAAAAAAAAAAAGAGAGAGAGAAGGGGGGAGGGGGAGGGGAAAGAAGGAGATTTACTATAGTCAGAGCTGGTTGCCTAAATGTTAGTCCCTTGCAGACAGGCGCTTGCTGAGCTAGGTGAGGGAGTGGCAGGTGAGTCTGGTGAATTTTAGCTTTAAATTGTTGGTTACTGAGACTAAGCCCTGGGTTACACTCGCTTGCAACTACCTGTGCTGGGGCAGCATTTGCTGTAACCCCTTGTCCTAGACTTTATGCGGGTGCAGATATTGCTGTGGGGTCGCAGCAGCTGACCCAAACCCTTCCCCAGGTGTGAGAGACTGGGAGGAAGAAGATGCACTGGGTCAGGGTGATGCAGCTGCACGGCCACACATACGAGTGTACCTGGGGTGGCAGATGAGGAGCAGTCAGACCAGGATTGTAGGGGCTCAAAATAAAGCTATGGTAAAGGAAGCTTTGGTGGAGAAGATGCTACAGAAGGCAGAGACAATTAAAGGCAGGGGAATGTCCAGTTAGCAGTCAGGGCTCTCGGGTCACTATGGCTGGTCATTTGGATTTCAAAGAGGATCCTATTAGCCACTCTGGTGGAGAACCATTAATCATCGGGGTGGGAGGCAGGAGCTCAGACTGGCTGGAGGAATCAGTTTCCAGCCTCTTTGATGTCCTCTTGGGCTGGTGCTGCTGAGCATCCTGCAACATGCTGCCTTTGTCACAGATGAGATACTTCCTTCAACCAGAGGCACCAAGTGGGCTTGAAAAATGTCTCCGTGCAGACCCCTCTGCAAAACCCTGTCGAGCTGCTGCTGTCCTGGAAGGTGTTGCCTAGCTGCTGCTCTTAACAAGTACAGCAAGTAGATTACTTACCTTTGGCAAGCACCCTGTTAAATGTTTTTTGTCACTATGCCACAAACACTGAAGGGGATTTGGAACAGAATTTGGGGAAAAAACCCAACATTTCCAGGTGTGACTGTGATTCCTTGGAAATACAATCTCTGACCTGCCTTTTTGTTCCGATCAGGAGTTTTCACATGTGCCCAGGAACCGTTTCTAAGGAGGCTTTAAGATTCGAAGTCACACTGAAAGTTTGTGAGTTGTACTTGTAGAGTAGCCTGGTGCTAGAAGTGCTTAAAAAAAGATTCTGGAAAAAGCCTGTGACTGTTTGGAAGCACCATTTACTGCAGAAAGATACCCTAAATAAGGCAGAAAGAGATTTGCAAGTTATCAGAGAAAGGTTGCTTAGATAAAATTAAGATAGGGACGTAACAGTTGAGTCTGGAACAAAATTATTTGGCAGTTTTTCCCCAAGAAAAGGCACCAAAACCTCCTTGCTTGTAGTAATTTTTTTTTTCCCCCCAGAACCTGTTAATCTGGGATTTGATCTTGTGCCTTCTTTTCATTTAAATCTTTCAGATGTTGTTAGGAAGGAGACATTTGCCGACAACTGCTATATGTGAACTCCAGAAACCTCTGTGGTTTTCATCCTCTACATTTAGATTTAAACCTCTGTTCTGACCCGCTCAGACTTCATAGGGACTGATAAGGAGAGCTCTGAAAAAGAGAGTGATAAAAATGGCCTCATGTAAAATCGTGGCCATTGCTCTGAGAGACTTGATTACCATCAGCAAGATCAAATCTCTGGCTGGGCTGAGTATACTTAAAATCCCTAATTGTCTGGAATTTTGTCTGCAGGATGAATTTGTAAGAAAAAGGAGAACCAAAGCCTACTATTTCAACATGCTTGGAATTTGTGAGTAGAGCTGGGTTTCAGAGGCTCCTCTGCCTTGTTTTGGCTAAGTTCTTAAAATGGAAAGCTGGAGATTAACATGGTAGGCCTGGGGTCATCTCGTTGCAGAATATATGGTCTCAGATGCAGAAGATCTTTTTCTCCAGACATCTCTTTTGGTTGTGATGTTTGAGCCTTTGCTTTGCTGCCTGGCTAAGAGCAGCATTAATCATAGGACTGGAATTTGTGACTTAACCGTAGAGGCGTTTTAATGCTTTTCCTGTCATTGGTCAGCAGGCTGAGAGCCACTGTCTGGGTAGTGTTGTCAAGTTGACCTCTCTAATGGTGCATGATGGGTTCCCATCCTCCTGGGTGCCTCCCAGCCCAGGAATGCCTCCCAGTGTGCCTGTCTTTCTCCTTTCAGAAGAGATGCTGTGAACTTGGGCCCCTCAGAGATAGAAGAGAAGCTTTTTGTGCAGTTTGCAAAGGCCTCTTCTGTCTGCAGCAGGGCATGGTGAAGAGACCTTCCTTCTGAATCTGTACTTCTAGAACAGGAAAAAAAAAAGCCCTTACATCAGAACTTGCTATTTATATTTCTAGCTCTGAGACTGCTCAGCTGCATTATTAATGAAGCATTTACCAATTAAGATAGATGAGTCTGTTCTTGAGGGTGTTTGTTAAGGTAAGGTACCTTATTAGCATATCTGATAGATAGTGTCAGGTGCTGATTAAAACCTCCTGACTCCTCAGAGACAGAAGTCTTGAGGAAATAAGGTAGAGAAAGTTGTCCTGTTTCCTGGCTTTGGCTGTGCAGGGAGCAGGAAGAGGAGCTCAGCATCCCTTCCCAAAGGCACATCCTAGACCTTGTGAGCAGCTCGAAATGGGCACAGGGAGGAAATTAATCAACCCAGATCAGAAATTCCAATAGCTGGAGCAATGGAGGTGTGATTAATGCCTCCTGAACTCAAGAGGTGGAAAGATGCTAGCTTTGCTGCTCTTGCAAGCCTTAGCAATATGTCAGGTGAGGAATTTGCTTCTGATGTTGACCCTCTGGATTTCAGAAGTCTGGAATTGATGCTTGCCTATGCTAGTGTTTGGGGGCTTACTGAATTAGGTTTGCAGGCAAAACGATGGTGCGAGGTGCAATTCAGCCCACATATGAAACCAATTTCCCCTTGAAACGGGACTAAGGAGGGTGACCAGAAGAGAAACGAGATCATCTTTTGGTCTCTTGTGACATACATGGGCTGTGTTTGCTTTCCATATTTATTATAATATGGCAAAGGAGCTATGTTGTAGGTTTTCACATGCAGATTGTTAAAAGCATCTTAAAATAGCCTTTGCATCTCCTTGGAACATACATATGTGTTTTATAATTCTGTGGCTATAAAAATATATATTTACTGAACACACGGACTTTGTTTCTCCATCTGCTAAATATAGCCACGTATGAAAGTTATAGAGAAAAATGTAATTTCCCCCTAAATTATCCTGCTGTCAGTCTGCTTCAGTTTCAGCGTCGGCAGAGGCGAGGCGTGACTTGAGATGGGTGCTGCTGCTGCGCTGCTGCCGAGCGGGCGTCTGGAAGCAGTTTGCCTGAGGATGGGGTTGGTGGCACCAGCTATTATTAACATTTGCTCAGCAGATAAGACCCTGCTTTCAGTTTTGATTGTAGTTTTTCTCAGGGCCTTAACCGTCCATGCTTTCAGTTTCCATGCTGGGATGTCTTCTGCCTCCAGTTGCTTGATTTTTTTTTTTTTAAATTTTTTTTTTCAAGGGAAAGAGACAAAAAAAGAGCATAAAATGATCCTGCCATCTTGGAGAGCAAAACTAGGAGGAAGATGTTGGGTTCGCCCTGTTGAAAAAGTCTGAGGAGCTTTTCTTGGAGCTTGCTGTAAATCTCAGAAAGGGGGAGGAGGTGCCCATTTTGTGAGATGTCTTTGCCATCCCTCTGCAAACATGGCCAAACCGATGAAAAGTTGGAATTTGCTCTGCAGAGACTTCTTTGATTCCAGAGGCTGGTAATTACCCGAGTCCCCTCACAATGGACAAGGCTCCTTCCCACAGGGCTCCCTAGGGAGGCAGGGCTGGATGCCAACCATCCCCAGCCGGTGACTCCCTGCATGCTAGCCTGGGGCAAGCTGCACCAGGGCAGCTTTTCCTCTAATAGCTGCTTTGGGGAGCTGGACAAGGTGGGACTGGCGCTGTCAAGGAACACAGGAAAACAGAGATGCACTGGACAAAGGCAGAAAATGGGACAGAGACTAGAGGAAGGAGACCTTCCAGGAATGGGGGAAAGCATGGAGTGCAGTTGTGCAACAGGGACACAGCAGGTCAGCTTGTCTCACTGTGATTTTTTTTTTTTTTTTCTCCTAATCGTGTGGCTTGAGTAATGGCCCTTTGCCTGGTGCTGTCTCCAGCACACAATTCTTGTAGAGGTCTGCAGAGATGCTTGCACCATGTTTGGGAGATCAGCAGATGGTTTCTCTAGAGAGAACCTAAAAGAATTTTTTACAATAACCACAGACACTTTAAAAGGAGGCTCATTGCTCTTGCAAACTCCAGCTCAAACAGTCACCAAGAAATAAATACACTTCTGTGGCGTCTGCAGTTGGGCCTTGGCTGGAGAGCCTGGAGTCTGCCTCGTGAAAAGTGTCACGACACTACAGAGTTTGGGCTTGTTCATTTTTGGAGTGTTTTGCTGAGGAGGAAGGATGCAGACAGCTAACAGAGCAGTCCTTGGATAGGGTCTGGGATGGGGGGAATTCCACCGTTCCTGTTTCAACTCTGTCAAGCTTGGAAAAGAATTTGCTAGTGACCAGTTCCTGGGGGCTCTCCAATGTGTCTCTGGAGAAGAAGCAGTTGAAGAATATGCTGTCTCTTCATTGCTTATTCGTATCTGCTCATCCAAAATCCCATCACTGATGGAAGCAAGTGCTCCTGATTCACTTCTGCAGTGGAATGGGCAGATGACTTTAGCTCTTGGATCTCCTGCTTCCCAACTCATTGGTATCCTACAACAGCAGTTTGTCAGAGCATGCTGATGTGTGTGGTGATGTGGGAGGACATCATTGCAGCCGTGTTGAAGCTCCAGAAATGACCATGGTCAGTCTGGCGCACAAAGAGGTTTCACCAAGGAAGGAACCTGCTTCTTGGATTTGAACTGATGCTGCTTCAAACTGGCAGGGCAGAAACTTACAGCCCTGGGATGTGTGCAAAGGTAGTAATGTATCAACTGTAATTGGTGTTCATGTGTTTTCCTTCCAGAACTATGGTTTGTTATCAAAGGGGCATCAGGGTAAAGGATTACCTGCACATGGCTTTGACCCACCTTCTCCTGCCACGTGTGTGCCATGGTGAGGATGGATGCTTGTGGGAGCAGGTGGCTCCTGAGGTTTCTCTCAAAGATGTGATTTCCTGAGAGGCAGCAGAAATGAGTTTGTGGACTGTGTCATGGTCTTCCAGTTCTCCCCACGGGGAGCTGGTGGCTGGGGTGCGTGCTGACATTTTCAAGAAGGATTCCTTTTAAGTGTTTGAGGAACATTTGCTCCTAAATTCACAATCTTTTTCTTCTGTTGTATAAAAGTGCTACCAATGAAAATAGACAAGCTCTCTGGGTCATTTCCAGATGCCCGTAGTGAGGCAGAAGTGTTTATTTTTTATGGGCCAATTTTTGTAGTCTACCAGAACATCTTGTACTGTCTGATGCCGCATAGAGCAATAGCTCTGCGGAGTGTGCTTAATGCGAGCAATGTGCTCTCAGGGATACTCAAAGCAGAGTTAGCTTCCTCCCATGTACATGCTCAGTAGTGTGTGCTGTGAAACATCTGGGCCCAAAAATGTCTTGAAGAAATCCAACAGCCAAGTCAACCTGAAAGATGTACCAGGGCTCTGCCTGGAGAATCACTGGATGGAGCCCTCTCCTCTGCTGCGGGGACCTGGAGCAGATGGCCTGTCTGCTTCTCATTCGTTTTCCTCCTCCTCAGGATCTGCAAGTCAGAAGGAAAAAAAAAGTCAGCTTTGAATTTTCTGTCAGGATGAGGACCCACAAGTGCAAAAGCGGCTCTCTGGCCACGGTTCTATTGCTGTGTGGGAGGTGAAGAGCCTTTGGCTCTCCTGTCTGTGCATCTGCCTTTCTTCTGCTGTGGTTCTTGGCTTTACCTCCCAGGTCTGGGCTGCTGATAGCCAGCGGTGCTGGAGCAGCAGGTGGTTGGTGTAGGAGGACGTTGGTGTCAGCATCTCTGCTGCAGCATCCTGGCTGTCATGTGTGCCTCCAGCCTAGGTTTCTGCATCTTGGAGGTATGCAGTGTGATGCTGCTGACTCTGCCCTGCTTTGGGGCTTCATATGCCTTCCAGAGGGTCTGTGACCTGCTGGGCAGTTACCAAGAGTGGCATACCTCTAAGGTGAGCAATGGCAGGTGTCTAGGAGAAAGCACATATACAAGGAAAGCTTGCATGGATTCTTTCCCAGAGCCCTTGTTATGAGCTCTCTTGCCACTGACCATGCTCCTGACAGGACTTTTCAATGAGTCCTGTGAGGTTATTGGCTTGTTACCACTCAGAAGGGCCCTTGTCTGCCCTCTCTGCTTTTCTTGAGTTCTTTGCACGTTTACTGCAGGAAAGAATAATGATGGAACAGGCTACAGTGATGGCTGGAGGACTGTTGCTCCTGTGGTTTTGGGAGTTACAGCACCACAGGGTGGGACATCATCATTTGGGTGAATTTGCTTCTTTTGTTTGACCTTAAAACCAGTATTTCTCTTTGGGATGAGTTTTCCTCAAGATTTAATTTTCCCAACTGAAATTTTGATTCAACAGTGACTTTCAATAGCCTCTGTCCTTCAGGAATGTCCCTGCCATCTCCATGACCCTGTCTGGTGCAACTTGAAGATTGTGCTGCAGAGATGGAAGAGAGCTGTGAGCAGCTCTATCTCACTGAAGGACCTGACAAGAGAAAGCAGCTGTTGGGGAGCTGTGGGGCTTTCTCAGTCTTTGCTATGTGAAGGAAAGCAAGATCAAGAGCATGGCTTGAAGGGTTTCTGAAGTTACTCTTTGCAGACTGGGAGAATGTTTTCCCTTTGGCATGGAAAGGCAGCAGATCGTGTTTTAGACAAAGCCTGCTCAGTGTGGCTGGCATTGCACCATGTACAACAGGGACACCAGCTATCTCCTGTTCTAAACGAGGGTGGGAGATGTAGTGGGAATCTGCCCTGGAGCAGGCTGTTTGTTCTCAGCATGGGCAGTTCGCCTGTGCAGTGTGTCAGTGTGACTGAGGGAGCCAGGAGGGACTGAGAGGCTCATGTCAAACACCCAGATGGGGTCGTTCCTTTGGTGCCACACCAGGAATTTGAACGTCATCTGGATTACTTACTGTAACCAGCTTCTGGATACTGCAAGACTGTGATAAGCCCTTCCCAATGCAGTTTGCTGAAGGAGCCAAGTCCCAAGGATCTGGAGCCCTTCACATTTGCTCTGTATACTCTCAAGTTTTGTCTGCAGAGAGCATGAACTGTGTCTGCAAAGAGCCAGACAAACCTGAGCTACTCCAGTCAGTGCTGGTAGGTTGGGGACCCCTGAGTGGGTGCCTCATGTTCTGGTATGTGCTGTCTGTGCTTCATAGAATGGTAAGGTTGGAAGGGACCTCAAGGATCATCTAGTTCCAACCCCCTGCCATAGGCAGGGACACCTCCCACTAGAACAGGTCACTCAAGGCCTCATCCAACCTGACCTTGAACACCTCCAGGGAGGGAGCAACCCCAACCTCCCTGGGCAACCTGTGCCAGTGTCTCACCACCCTCACTGTAAAGAACTTACTAACATCCAGTCTAACTCGCCCCTCTGCCAGTTCAAACCCATCACCCCTTGTCCTGTCATTACAAGACCGTGTCAATAGTTCCTCCCCAGCCTTCCTGTAGGGCCCCTTCAGATACTGGAAGGCTACTCTAAGGTGTTCTGGAAGCCTTCTCTTCTCCAGGCTGAAGAGCCCCAACTCTCTCAACCTGTCCTCATAGCAGAACTGCTGCAGCCCTCTGAGCATCTTTGTGACCCTTCTCTGGACCCACTCCAACAGTTCCATGTCCTTCCTGTGCTGGGGGCTCCAGAACTGTTGCATGGAGCAGACTAAAATGAGCCAACCAGAAAAAGCATTTCCACAGGGTGCAGCACCTGAGCTTCCACACCCCACAGCTGATGTGCTAGAAACCAAGAACCCTTCCGTGTGCTTGTACATCCCAACTGTTCTGTCTTCAGTCAGCAGGAGGAGATAAATCAGAGTCCTGCTGGGGGAGTGTCCTGGTGTGAGTTAGAGCTAATTCTGTTCAGTGATTTTATGTTTCAGTTCAGTCTCTAACTGCACTTCCTGAAGTTATTCCTAGGCAGTGTCTGCTTCTAGTTCTGATAACTTCTAGTACCAAAGATTGGCATGCAGACCAAGGTCACTACTAAATCTTTCATACTGCCTGGGGTACAGGGTGAAATGCCTCACTTGTAGAGAGGAGTGGGCAGTTCAGGTGACCCTAAACTGACCAACAAGATATTACATTCATTATACATTTATTCATTACAAAACTTGAAGCATCACCAGGGTCACCTCCTTCTTCATCCTTTTCTTCAATGGCCAACATTCAAGGAGGACTCTGTCCATTCTGCCTTCGATCCCGATCCATGAATTCCTGAATCCAGTTCCTGTCTGCTACTGATTCCAGTCTAGGACTTCTGCCACAGCGTAAGTGGTGATGGTGACTAATTACCATGGGGGGGAGAGGTTATGTTTGAAACTGGGTTTGCTTATATTTATGTACATTTAGTTTTGCTAATTTCATTAAAGATGGTGTAGGAAACTACATCATAAGTTTCTCTCTCTTATTCCCTTTCTTTTCCCTGTGGGAAGGGAGAGGGGCTGGTAGAGAGTCTGTCACTTGTTTAGTGGCCTGTCCAACTCTGACCCTTGACAGGCAAGCAAGTGAGCTTGCTGCTGAAACAGGTCCCCACACCAGCACAACACAACTGCAGACTACACTGCTTTGGTCTAATTCACAATGTAGAAGTGGCATGGTGGACTATACACAGCACCAATGAACCATGCAGGAAGGAGTGCAGTGGTGAAGGGTCTTTTCTTGCCGATGTAGCTGACAGTGAGGAGTCCTGCTGACTCCCCTGAGGATGCAAGTCTTAATGTGAGAGCCCTGCTTGGGAGGTGAGCCTACTCATTGGTCTAGTCCACTTGCCTTCATGTCCATAGGACTATTTGCCAGGAAACAGAGGTGGTGCAGGGCTTGGAATGGGACAGGTGTACCAACAAAGGTTCCCAAAGACTTTCTTATCCTTTCCAGAGGGGCTTTGTAACAAGAAACTGGGCAATACATCCCCTACTTGAATTCAGATCCCTTTTTGCGCAGCTCGGGTGCTGTGTGCTGCAGCTAAACAGATGTGGACAGAAATCAAATGAGTCCTGGTGAGGCTGTGCTTCACCTTGCAGCATAGGTACAGTCAAAGGCTTCCTTCAGGAACCAGATTGTTCAATAGCTCTTGAAGGAGAAAATGTTTGTGCTCGGTCTCAGTGCTGTATCCCCTCTTCTGAACAAGCCTTGCAATTGTCTTTATTTTTTTGTATGCCTGTCTGCAGAGCAAGAGCAATAATTAATGCAGAATTGCTCTCCTGGGTTCTGGCAAAGCCAACACTAATTTTCCAAAGTCAGCTCAGAAGAACTGAAAGTGCAGTTTCAGGCAGGGCTGCAGGTCAAATGTTTCTCCATTTGACTCCTGCTAGTTTGATTGTCAAACATCACTTGATGCTTTTCAGTCAACATTAAAGTGAGAGCATCAGTCTAAACTGGGGAAGCTTTGGACATCAGATGATTGCATATTCCAAAAAAACAACCTTAGCTTGACCTTGGAGGAGGGGAGTGGTCAGCATCAGATTTGTATATTTTTAATGCAGCTTTTAATTTTTAACTTCTTTCAGATAGACTTTTTTTCCCTTTATAGATCCACAGCATTTTGCAGATACATCAGTCATTTCCTAACAAGCCAAACAATTTCAGCCTGCTCCTTAAAATACCTTTGCAAGGCCCAGGAGGGACATTCTCTCAGCTTTGCAGTCAAGGAAAGTAAAGCCCAGAGAGGGCAAGATCTTTGCTTCAGAGCCAGACAGTTGCAGCCCTCACCACAAGTAGTGGAAACTGAGATTGCTTTTGGTGGCATCAAGTTTTGGGCCTCTACAAGCTGGTTGGAGGACCACAGGCCTTTGAATAGTTGGAGCTGAGACCTTGAGTAACCTGTACTAGTGGGAGGTGTCCCTGCCTATGGCAGGGGGTTGGAACTAGATGATCCTTGAGGTCCCTTCCAACCTTACCATTCTATGAGTTCCAGTCTCCTCTAAGTGCTATTTGCCAGGAAAATGCTCATCTTGGAGAATTACTCGGGGTGGAGGGGAGGATTGGTGGAAGGGTCTGGTTTTGGGACTAGTGTGGGCTGGGAGGGTTGCTGCTACATCGCCTCCCTGGTAGCACCCAGTGAGTGGGATGCATGGAGGCAGGATGCTCGGAGGCTGCAGTTCTGTGGGGCCAGGGAGAGGTGGGTGTTTTAGGAGGGGACCTGGGTTGTTTGATGGAGTGAGACCACACAATGGCTGGTGGTTTCATGTGTGTCTGTAGAGGGGTGATGAGATGCATACCGTTCGCATGCCTGTGCTCTGGCTTGATGTGGTCTCAAAGAGCAAATCAAAGTTTTTGCTTTGAAGGCAGCAGAGGGGGAAAGGACTGTCTTTGTTCTGCTCTGTGGAGTGTGTTGGAAATCCTTCAGCCCAGAAGACTACACCCTTCATTACCCTGTGGGTTACTGGCCCGGGATTGGAAGTATGGCTCTGTCATGTGAAGTATTTGATTATTTATACAGTTAATGTTTAACAGAGTCAGAGTATTAGAATTAAACAGGGGACGAGCTTCCAACTTTTGCATGGTTACAGGCTAATAAAACTTCTCTGATCCACTGTTGTCCTTTCACCAGAGGGGATTTTTTTTTTTTTTCATTAACTTTGGAGTGTTAAAAAGAGATCTCCTGTATTTGAGGCAGATTGAAGGCAGATTGATTTGTTGGCTTCAGACAAAGTGAATGTGCAAAAGTGTCAGGTTAAATATCCAGTCTGCACAGATACAGGCAGCTGAAATTTTCAAGGCAAGCTTAATTGACGTCTTCAGTGGTAGTAACTGGGTTCAGCAGCATCTGCCTTGGAGACTGGGTGATGTCTGCAGCCCACCCAGAGTGTGGAAGAGCCAAACATAGGCTGGGCAAATGGTGGACTGGAAGTGTAGTGTAGCAAGAGGCTGGACTGCTTGGAATTGGCATGGCTGGAGCAAGCAGCACCCACCACACTGTTCCAGCTGTTGACTTACTGCAGTAGAGTATGATGATGGCTGAGTGGTCATTGCACCTTCCAGATGGGTTGTGCTGGGGTACCATTTTCTAGGTGTTTGGCGTGAGGGTTGCAAAGGTCTACCTAGGGCACCCCAGGAGCTGTCTTGGTCCAGAGGACAGTAGAAGAAGAGGACAAGGGTTGAGGCTTGCTGAGTTAAATGGAGCCTGCAATGGGATTGATGTAGTAATGAGTTTGAGTTGTGGGGGGTATTGCATGTGTGTCTTTTGTCTGTTTGTTTGTGTTGGTTGGTTGGTTGATTGGTTTTGGTCTGTTTGGTTTTTTTTGCTTGTGTGGTGTTGGTTGGTGTGGGTGGGTGGTTTGTTAGTTTAGTTTACTTAGATTTACAGATCTGTTGGTGTCTTCCCCCCAGCACTTTATACCCATTGCCTAAATCTAGCAACATCTCTTGATGACGTAGCTTTGAAAGCTGCACTTATCACTAGTGATTAATTGGAGATGGTGAAGACATTGATGTGGGTTTTCATACCTTCAAGGGAAAGGCTGAGGTAGAAAGGCTATGTGGCCTCCTGAGAGTCCTGCAGGGTGAAGTGGTTGGGACTGCCCAGAGCTTTCCTCAGTGCCATTGCTTGCTAAATCAGGTTGAATGTTACTAAACCATCAGGCAGCCATGACTGTGAACTTGCTGCTTGTACTTCAAGTGTCCTGCTCATCTGCTGTGTGTTTTCTTTCCCTCTTGCCTCCCACACGCTCCTGCCTGTGCAAATGTCGAGTATACTGTGAATGTAATTTGCTGCTTCTTTGGCCTGGTGTACCTCTGCCAATGAATAACTCATAATTGTGCTGGTGACAGCCATTTTTATTCCTTCTGACTGGAGAAGCAAGGGAGAACGTATGACAGCAAGGCTGTTGGAGCGGCTGTTGCATGGGTGGAAGATCCCCAGATGACGTTTTGTCTTTGCAAATGTACATTGTGAGCATGATGGGAACTCTGCTTCTCACCATCCTTCCAACCAGTATGCAGGAAACCATACTGAAGATTTTTGTGCCTCCAGTTCCATCTGCAAGCATTCCCTGCCTGTTGGTTGGCTGCAGTGTGGCTGCTTTCAGCTCCCTTCAGAAGTGCTGAGCTCTCCATCCACGGTGTGTTCATCTCTAGGTTTAATGGAGCAGTTTGTCTAAACAGGGAACTAAATTGATTTTAAAAGATTACACTTCCTGTACAAGATGTGGAGGTCACAATCTGTGAGAACAATCTCTAGTCAGATGTTGTGTATCACTATGATGCGCTTAGCTTTCATTCCAAAATTTCTGCATTTATTTACATTTGATCTGCTAGATCCCAGATTTGGTGCTTGCTTCCCTCAAAGATAGCTGAGCCTTTGACCTGCAGTAGAAACCTCTGTGGCTTTGATCTCCTGCAGACATACAGTGTGGAAACCATCTCCCTGGGGAAATGGTGAGCAGGAAGTGTGATCCAATGTGGAAGTATTAATTTTTTTTAAAGGCAAGTGGCAACTTCCTGCTCCTTTGTTGCCCTATGTGCTCCTCCTCTATTTCAGTTTTTAATACATTTCTTGTTTATCTTGAGGAAGCAAATTAATAAGTCATGCCAATTGCTCTTTAGAGAGGCAGGCTGCTGAAGGTTGTAATCATTTTTAATTTGGCACGTGTCTTGTCACAGGGACCGTTTACCGCTGAGGCGGGCGCCTGAGTGCCACAACCAGTAAAAGATGACTGTTCCCTGTCCACAATCCTTGTGTCTAAAGTTTTGCAAGGTCTCTGAGCAAGGGTTGAAGTGGGAATTGAGTTGGTCTCACTGGGGCATTTGGTCCTGTCTCCTTTAGGTCTGGGTAGAATTTGAACTCTAGCACGACTGAACAGAGGCTCTTCCTTGTGTATTACTGGGCAGTGCATCACGCACTGATACTTTTCTTGTGTCTCACACTGTGTATCGCTGTGTATCATCAGCATCCCTCTTCCAGGTGAACATTGTCATTTGAGGTGTGCTGATAGTCAGGTCTAGGCCCTTTTTACATGCAAGAAACCCTCAGCTGCTTCCTTCAGACACAGAGTCACAGACACATTCAGGTTGGAAAAGACCCACAGCCTGCCCAGGGGTGTTGTGGAGTCTTCCTCTCTGGAGATATTCAACACCCACCTGGATGTGTTCCTGTGTGATCTGCTCTGGCAGGGGGGTTGATGAGATGATCTTCCAAGGCCCCTTCCAACCCCTGACATTCTGTGATCACCAAGTCCACCTGATAACCCTACTTTGCAAAGTTCACCCTAAACCACATCCCCAAGACACCCACCCAATGTGATGCTGTGTTCACTTTGGAGGTGGCCAGACCCTGTACATATCCTTTCTGTAGGAATGTGGAGATGCTGGTGCAACGTGGCTGTGCGCATCAGGGTGATATTAACATCACCAAACAACTAAACCTAAGCTCTCAGAAGCCCTGAGCCAAGATGAGAATGGTCAAATCTGCTTAAAATGTTAGGAGCTTTGAGTTTAGATTTCAAGCTCATGCTTGCATCTTCTCAAAGTGCCTGTAGTAGCCAGGCTTCTCCTGTGACTCCACAGGACTGGGCTTCTCCACCCCAAACGATTTGATGGGTGCTGTTCATTGGCATGTACTGTGGGTCAGCATCCTAGCAAGGACTTTAAGGAGTCCAGCAGATGCTGAGGTAGTACCTTCTGGAGGAGAAAATGGCCTGAGCTTTATCTCCTGACTGTTTTTCATCTGCTAGACTCAAGGGCAGGTAAGTAATGCCTGACACACAGTCGGTGCAGCAAGCTGTGGGAGTTCCTAAGCAACCAGGAGAAGTGGGGTTAGCAGCACCCAGCATTGGGGCAGGATGGAATTCACTCACAGGGATCCATTTTTCAGGTGTCATCTTGGCAAGAGTGACTTTCCTGGTGTCAGCTTTGGCCTGTCCATCACAGCAATTATGGTTTGCAGCTTTGGGCTGTAGTCAGCCCAGAGGCTGAGGTTCCTGGAAAGCCTGACCACAGGAGTTTACCTAAAACCTTATAAATAAGGGCAGGCTATGAGAGTTGGGACTCTTCAACCTGGAGAAGAGAAGGCTTCAAGCAGACCTTAGAGTAGCCTTCCAGTATCTGAAGGCGGCCTACAGGGAGGCTGAGGAGGGACTATTGACAAGGTCTTGCAATGCCAGGACAAGGCACAATGGGTTTAAACTGGCAGAGGGGAGACTTAGACTGGATGTTAGGAAGAAGTTCTTTGAAGTGAGGGTGGTGAGACACTGGCACAGGTTGCCCAGGGAGGTTGTGGATGCCCCCTCCCTGGAGGTGTTCAAGGCCAGGTTGGATGAGGCCTTGAATGACCTGTTCTAGTGGGAGGTGTTCCTGCCTATGGCAGGGGGTTGGAACTAGATGATCTTTGAGGTCACTTCCAACCGTACCATTCTATGATTCTATAAATATTCCAGGTTCAGCCCAGGGAGATTGCCTTGGGGAAAAGGCAAGGCTGGAGGCTTTCTCCCTGTGGAAGCAGTGTGGGGGCATGGGCTCCTTTCATACCTTACTTAGTACTTCTTGTGCTTACCTTTGCTGCCAGACCTTGCTGCCTCAGTTTCCCGGCCATGTGAAGAGGGACTCTGCTCCTGCCTGCCATGGGCTGGGGAAGGCAGTGAGTGCTGTTCCTGGGGGTCAGCCCCCCGGCAAGGTCCCTGGGTGCTCTCTGCCATCTGACCCCCAAGCTGGGATACATCACCCACCAGTGTGTGGCAGTTCTAGGGATGTCTGTGGACCTTCTTTCAGTGCTCAGGGGAAGATTTCCCCCCACTGCATTCCAGTCTGTAAGCGGGAGCACTGTGTAATGCTTGGATTATGTGCTAATTAGGACGATTCCTAAAGCCCTTTGCTGGGATTGTGGGTGAAACAGCCTTCTCTCAAATTACTGACTTCCCTTTTCAAAGGGAAGGAGAGGAGTCAACTCTCCACTCCCTCATCTGGTTTTGCTTTTTGCTTTGTTTCTGTCCCATTATGCTGAGCTCACTGGGTTTTCGGTTGCTTCCAATTTCGAATTGAGATAAATCTGCTGATAAACCCTCTGGCACATAGGGTGTCCACTGCCAGGAGCCTCGCCTGACTCTCACCACATGGAGGACTGGGGCAAACCAGAAGCTGCAGGAGGCTGCAGGGGTGGGGTTTCACTCGGATGAGACTTTCAGATTGTATTTCAGCCATTCAGCCAGCAGATAGTTGGCTAAGATATTGCAGACCCTNCTTTCTCCTTCCTTTTCCCTCCCCTCTTTCTCCTTCCTTTTCCCTCCCCTCTTTCTCCTTCCTTTTCCCTCCCCTCTTTCTCCTTCCTTTTCCCTCCCCTCTTTCTCCTTCCTTTTCCCTCCCCTCTTTCTCCTTCCTTTTCCCTCCCCTCTTTCTCCTTCCTTTTCCCTCCCCTCTTTCTCCTTCCTTTTCCCTCCCCTCTTTCTCCTTCCTTTTCCCTCCCCTCTTTCTCCTTCCTTTTCCCTCCCCTCTTTCTCCTTCCTTTTCCCTCCCCTCTTTCTCCTTCCTTTTCCCTCCCCTCTTTCTCCTTCCTTTTCCCTCCCCTCTTTCTCCTTCCTTTTCCCTCCCCTCTTTCTCCTTCCTTTTCCCTCCCCTCTTTCTCCTTCCTTTTCCCTCCCCTCTTTCTCCTTCCTTTTCCCTCCCCTCTTTCTCCTTCCTTTTCCCTCCCCTCTTTCTCCTTCCTTTTCCCTCCCCTCTTTCTCCTTCCTTTTCCCTCCCCTTCATAAGGGGACTTAATTACTGAAATAGGTCTGTGGTTAAAGAATCTGGAGACTCTCCATCACTGCCAGAAGGAACTCCTGCCACATAATGAACAAAAACTGATCCTAAATATCCCAAGTCCCCTTTCCCTTTGGTCCTGTGTGTTTTGTGTTGACCACACAATATAGGTTTCCCTTTGTTTTAATCGTGATGAGTTCCGGGGAGAAGAAAGGGATCTCTCTCTCGTTTTTCTTTCTGCTGTGGCCCCAGCCGTCCTGATGACAGCTCTTGTCATTACGTGGTGTCGTTTTAGATGTTTGCACTGCACCAAAAGCAAACGGAGGAGCCTGCAGTTGAGGCTGTGGATTGAATAACAATGTTTTTCTGGGGAGGGGAGGGGGGGAAGGGAAGAAGAATCTGTGAAGTTTTTTTAATGAGAAACACGAGTCTTGCCGAGGCAGCCCATGCACCACACCCGGCACAGCGAAGCCATGGCTTGCGTATGTCTCCCTGGGTATCAACCTTTGCGGTCCCTTGTGTTTTGAAGGCTGCAATGCCATGGAGTCATCATAGAACCATAGAATGGTAAGGTTGGAAGGGACCTCAAGGATCATCTAGTTCCAACCCCCTGCCATAAACAGGGACACCTCCCACTAGTACAGGTCATTCAAGGCCTCGTCCAACCTAGCCTTGAACACCTCCAGAGAGAGAGCAGCCACAACCTCCCTGGGCAACCTGTGCCAGTGTCTCACCACCCTCACTGGAAAGAACTTCCTATCATCCAATTTCAATCTCCCCTCTGCCAGTTTAAACCCATTGTGCCTTGTCCTGGCATTGCAAGACCTTGTAAATAGTGCCTCCTCAGCCTTCCTGTTGGCCCCCTCCAGATACTGGAAGGCTACTACAAGGTCTCTTGGAAACCTTCTCTTCTCCAGACTGAAGAGCCCCAACTCTCATAGCCTGTCCTCAATTAGAAAAGCAGGAGGGCTCCTGTTTTCCTGTCTGTAGTGAGTCTTCTGAGACTGTGCTCTTGTAACCCAGAAGGCAAATCATATCCTGGGCTGCATCAAAAGAAGTGTGCCCAGCAGAACCAGAGAGTGGATTCTGCCACTTTGCTCTGGAGCACTATGTCCAGGTCTGGAGCCTTCATTATAGAAAGGACCTGGATCTGATGAAGGAGGTACAGAGGAGGGCCATGAAAATGATCAGAGTGTTGGAGCAGCTCTGC
>VWZE01003446.1:123928-148846 GCA_013396675.1 Eubucco bourcierii | reverse complement strand
AACTTCATCTGCCAGTTCCCTCAGGACCCGTGGGTGGATCTCATCAGGCCCCATGGACTTGTGCACATTCAGGTTTCTTTGGAGCTCGCAAACATGATCTTCTACTATAGTAGGCAGATCTGCCTGCTCCCAGTCCTCACTTTTACCTTCTGGAACTTGGACATTATGGTTGGAGCCCTTGCTGTTGAAGACTGAGGCAAAGAAGTCATTGAGCACCTCAGCCTTGTCCATATTCTTTGTCAGCAGCTCTCTATTTTTCTTCTGTAAGGGTCCCACGTTCTCCCTAGTTCTTCTTTTCTCACTAATACACCTGAAGAAGTTCTTCTTGTTCCCTTTAATGTCCCTGGCCAATTTCAATTCTAGTTGTGCCTTAGCTTTCCTTACCTCAGCTCTGGCTGCACAAACAGTATCTTTGTGCTTGTCCCGTGTCCCCTGTCCTTGCTTCCATTCTCTATAAGCTTTCTTCTTGCATTTAAGTGTATCCAGGAGCTCTCTGTTCAGCCACGCAGGCCTCCTGGCAAATCAGAGGCAGATCTTCTCCCCTCAGTTCTCCATTATATGAATCTGATTGCTAGGACAACATGCCAAGGAAGATAATGATTTCTCAGGACTCCAAGCATGGAGTATTTTGTTTATATGCTAAGTTATCAGTATATATCTCCTCTTGATTTATAACAGTATATTCTTCATTCCCTTCTCCTCCTCCTGTCACTGCTGTTCACTGCTTTTCCAAAAGACCATCTTCTTCAGTTGGAGGGCAGCAGGGCTCTGCAGCGGGACCTCAACTACCTGGACAGTTGGGCAGAGTCCAAGGGGATGGCGTTCAATAAATCCAAGTGCTGGGTGCTGCACTTTGGCCACAATAACCCCATGCAGATCTACAGGTTGGGGTCGGAGTGGCTGGAGAGCAGCCAAGCAGAAAGGGATCTGGAGGTGCTGATCAACTCCCACCTAAACATGAGCCAGAAGTGTGCCCAGGTGGCCAAGAAGGCCAATGGCGTCCTCGCCTGCATCAGGAATAGTGTGGTCAGCAGGAGTAGGGAGGTAATTCTCCCCCTGTGCTCTGTGCTGGTTAGGTCACACCTGGAGTACTGTGTCCAGTTCCGGGCTCCTCAGTTTAAGAAGGATGTTGAGGTACTTGAACGTGTCCAGAGAAGGGTAATGAGGCTGGTGTGAGGCCTCGAGCACATGCCCTATGAAGAGAGGCTGGTACTAATCTTCAGATACATGAAACACTGCAAAGTGTTGCACATACTCACTGAAGATGCAGCAGATAAAGCTGTAAACTGTAATGTGGAACATCAAGGTTAGACAACAGAAAACACAAAAGAATAAACAATCTCTCTCACTTTAAGACCTGTGAAGTAAAGAAATAGACTGCCTAGGGAATTTTTTGGAATCCCCATTCTGAAGGTTTTAAAAAATATGGTAGACAAACGTCTGTCAGAGATGATTTAGGTGCAGCTGGTCCTGCCTTGGGGTAGGAGGAGGGATTGAACAATCTTTCTAACTTACTTCCAGCCTTATTTGCTATGAATGTATGATAAGTAGCAATAATACTTCAATTGTATACACTGAGAGATCACTCAGGTAGGGAAAGAGAAGAAAGAGTAGTAGTGAGAAAAAGGAGTTGAGAGTTTAGCAGTACTGAGTGTCTCTACACCTTTTCCAGAAATATTTCCACCAGAAAAGAAGATATGAAATCAAACCCTATCAACATTTTGAGATGCCAGAGCATACGACTGAGACTGAAAATATAGTATGTAAGAGAGGTCAAAAGACGAAAAAAAGTAGAATCCAAACAGAGAAAAGGTAGCTGCCTTAGAGATAGCCTTTTATTCCCACAGTGGTCTTAGTTGTGTGTCACGCTAAAGAAGACCTTTTATGTTAATCTTTAAATGTTGCAAAAAGATGTTTCTTCTTTGTATCAGTGCACCATTGAGCAACTCTTAGATGCTGAGATGATGAAGATAGACCGGATGATTATGACAACATTAATGAAAGCATGCAACAATGACATTTTTTTCCTGTGGATTTATATGCAAAAGCATGTAATATTTTTCATTAAACTACGTTAACTGAGAAGCTGATATATATGAAATTGATAGTATTTAAATACTTTATTGAAAGGCATATGCTCAAATCAAAAATACTGAGACAACCACATTATTTTTTCTTTTCATTAATTTTGCATGTTTAACCACAGAACAATGATTCTGTATTCATCATGTAACAGAATAAATCATTTTTCTGTTACCCTAAAAAATATTTTAAATACTTCAAGTCTATGCATTTCTTTTTTTACTACATTTTAGCCTGTTACAGAATCTCATATTTTATTTGCTTTTTTAAATGTTTGTTTGGTGGAGGAAAGCAAAACATAAAAATCACAGCATTCATGCATACACTCAACCAGTTAGTAAATTATAAGTATGGTCCACATTTTTCTATCTCTAATATGAGGTCAAGCAGAAATAAATTTCTTCTTCTCATTCAGATGAATGGTCATTATTTTTTTTTTAAATTGGCGCCAACCCAAATATTTTACATCTATGCATTGTTTTTTAAAACTGTATTTGAGTTTTACCATTATCTCTGACAGAAGTAGGTTTATTTACAAGGAGGCACTTAGAAATCCATCTTAAATACACATGGAGAACACTTAAGTGAACTACTTGTGTGATCCACTCTATATTGCAAGTTTTCTTTCTATTCCTGTTTCATAGGGCCTTAATCCTGATTTAAGGTTAAAGTTGACAACTGGCATAACTATTAAATATTTCATACTGTTCTTCAGTCATCACCGTGCCTACATATAGGCAGTATAATGAAACTTAGAAGACTAAGTATTTTTCTTCTCATTTATACTATCACTTTATTGTTGTTTTCTTTGTATGCAAATGAGGGGTAAGACACTGGACTGTTTTTAACTTCAAGATTTTAGAAATGTATTAAAATAGAATTTAAGTAACTCAACTAAGATAATTTCCTACTTATCTGTTCTCGTTTTCATATTTTCCCTCAAATTTGTTTATATCTGTAGTAAAGATTTTACTTTACCTCTAAACAAGAATCAAGTTTCACTGTATCAACCTTTATAATGCAAAATATTCTCTGACTGCAGAGACCATTTAGTTTGACAAGAGGGCGTGGGCAAAGCAATGATTGAGAAGAGACATAGCTGTATCCAAATAAGAAGCATAAAGAGAACAAATTCCATGATATGATGAAAACATCTCCCTAGCCATTCCCAGCCAAGCTTTGCAGCCTGCTTTTCTACTTCAGTGATCCTCCAACCTGTTACAAACACAATAAAGTTTGTCAGGAATCACAGGTCTGGGCTGGCCACCTCTGAAGACTCTGGGTCCATGCAGAGCCACTCATGTTTCCGCACGGCTTGTGCTGGACAATGTTGTACAATCGGCTTCCAAACGCAATGCTGCTCAGTGCAACCTCAAAGGGGGAAAGAAAATGGGACAAGGTAGGGGTCAGTGACAAGTGGTCATGCACGACTAGGGTATAGATGAAATGGAGTGGAACGAGGACAACAAAAAGATGGGATTCTGTTTTCCCATACTCTGACAGCAACTTATTGGAGACATTCCCTCCTTCTCACACATGGATTCTGCAGAGTAAATGGCCACTGAGCTAAAAAGAAGAATAAGTACAGCTTAGTTACACACCTGAGGGTAACGTATTCACTGACGGAGAGTGTAAGAAGCGCTGAATATACCACTTAATACTTCAGACGTGTAATTTTTCCCCAACAGGTTTCTCTCTAATCCTTCTTGTTTACTGGTACTCAAACAGATCTAACAAAGCCCAAGTGAAAAGCAGAGGATGAATACTTTGCTGCCTATGCCACAGGGAGATTAAATCTTTCAATATTGAAAAAAAAAAAAAAAGTATATAACACAATTTCCCGTAGATTATCTTCATTGTTTCCCAATTATGTAAGTTAAAATGCGTTAATGAAACACTGAAATGCAAGTTAGCAGAAATCCTGGAATAGGCACAAAGGAAAAAATTTACAATTGTAATGTCCCAACACAGTTCTATTAACTGCAGCTCTGATTTATTTCCTCATCCTCCTGTTCCAATATCTGCACCTTGTCTTTTTTCTTTAGAATGAACAAAGATCATGGAACAGATTGTAAGTGAGGCAAATTGCATGTTTGTTTATGGTTGTGTTATGCATTCTATATATATCATTTGCAAACTATTCCCTAAAGAAACAGTATCAAACTTCTGAGGAAGACGAAAGATCTGATGACAATCTGTTTTCATTTTACGTCTTTCAGATGCTCCATGATATTTCATCTACTTTATCTACTTATATTAGTTTCCTGTAGTCCAGCTATTGCTTTCCCATCACTACCCATTTGTTTTCTTGTATTCTTTTTGGTTTTAATCTTCATTAACTATGTTATTTGATTTCATGATCCCAGCACAAGTAAAAAGAAAACCACTTGAATCTATTTGAACCAAATTTTATATTTGCTTTGTAATCACCATACGTTAGATAAACTATAAAAGCTTATGGTTTGGTTTTTGGTTGTTTGGTGGGTTTTTTTTGTTTCGTTTTGTTGGTTGTTGTTGTTGTTGTTTTCACATACACACTTACACACATACATGAATGTATTCGAAAACATTGCTGTAATCCAAAATTCCTAACTTATGAACCCGTTTGATCTGCAAGATTTAACACCAAGGCAGTTTTATTTGGATGGTTTGTGAAGTGACTTAGCATGAATATCCTTACTTTTTAAGATGCAAAACTTTAAAATAAAGTTCTATTCTTCATATTTTGATATGTGTACACTCAGTAATGATTTAGCTTGAGTAATAATTATAAGAGAGTTTCGACTAAAAGATGATTTGATATAAACTTCAGATTTAACAAAAGTAACTGCTCAGAAAAGAGCAGAGCTCTTGTGAGCAGAACTATTAACAGTACTTGCCAAAGAAAGAACTATTATAGGCACTTTGGAGTNTTATTATCATCATCATCATCATCATCATCATCATCATCATCATCATCATCATTATGCTTTTGTTTTAATATCAACTGCCTACAAAGCCTGGAAATAAAAGAAAAACCTCTCCCTGTAAAATCAATTTCTTTAAGACAGATGTAATTAAAACAGTTGAACATTTGGTAACATCTTGTCTTGTGATTTAGATAAATCAGTATAGTGATTTTTTTTTTTCTTAAGCTAAAACCTAAACAAGCAAAACACAAAAATTACCCTGTTTTTATCTTTTTAATTGAAATAAAATAACTAAATTCAACCTAGGGAAAACTTTCTCCAGTCAATCACATTTTTCTGCAGATTCATTCAGCGAGAATTGTTGCAAACAAAAAAACCAAACCCAAAAACATTACAAGGTAAGCTGAGTGTATTTATGGGTAATATTTGCTTGTGTAGGTAATTAATCATCATGATTAATTATACTAGAAAGTGAACAGATTATTTCAGTAAGCCAAGATTTCTTGCCTATGGGTAGAGATCTAGGAGCTGCATATATACACATTCACTAATAAATGACGAGGATCACTGGTGAGGCAGGTTGCAGAGGTTGGGAAAAGTAGTAGCTACTAAGTAAAACTGCTTTTGGCAACTATTGACCTTTGAGTTCTTAACCTGGAGGATATATAAACAACACAATGTTCTCTGGCAAGTTTTCCCTGATAACCTGCTGGAAAAGGGACAGAATATCCTCAAGCCGTTTTACATGCACAATTTAACACTTACGTGGTCAGAGGAAGGATGATTCTGTTAAGTTGCTGGGCATGGTAGATGTTTACAGGCTTTACACATTTACAAAGGAATTTCAAAATCTAATACAACATAATCAATATCAACTTCAATTCTTCTATACTGAGATAAATGATATCGAACAGTGTACTGGAAACACAGAAAGAGAGGAAGGTTTCAGGTTGCATGAAGTAGATCACATGAATCAAACTCGTAATAGAGGCAATCCTAGCTTAAGGATGTATCGCTAAAGTGGGACTGATTGCCTCAACATGGACAATCAGAAAAATTACTTTGATGTATTTTAAAGCAGTGCATTAAAAAACAAACAAACAAAAAACAACAAAAGAAAAAAACAACAACAAACTGAACAACAACCAAAAAAACCCAAACAAAAAAAAGTTAACATTGTTTCAGGTTTTTATTATAATTAAATAAATATTTTCACATCTATGTGAAAAGTTACTTTCAGATAACTATTATAATCAGAACACACACTCAAAATGATGTTATAAATAGCTTCTATTTCTATCCTTACTTGAAAAGCATGTTTTGATTTTAAATTTATGTAAGTAAAAATTTTGCTCAGTAAACATTTTGCACTCCACGATGCAAAACTTGAAAATATCATGATGCAATCCACATTACACTGTGGATGCACTGAGAATTTGCCTTTTGAATTTATTTTAACTAGCACAAAGAGTTTGCCTTTTGAATTTTTTTATCTATCGGTCCTTCCAAATTTTCTTAGTCATATTCAGGAGGCAGAGGGTAAGAGAACCCACACATCCCAAATCCTTCACTGCCACAGTTTTATTTTTAATTGGTGTTTATACACTCTCTATGCATTCACCAATCAGATGTGAATTACAGTATGCCTGATTAGGTCTCCTTCACCCTAACCATTCCCTGCTGACTGGTAGTGCTTGCCAAGTGCTGCTGTGAGCAAGGTAAGCAGTAGCAACAACACCTCTCCCATTCTGGTACATCTTGGCTATCACCAGCAGCACAGATAACAATAGTTTGTTTAATATCTATTGAATACCTTGTACACAACTGTTCCGTTGAAGAATGCAGCTGTCACCCTTGATTCAATATGAGACACCACTGCTCTCGAGTAACACAAAGCAGCAGGCCCATAAATTCAAATGCTGATGCAGTTTCAGAGAAACTCTCTCCCTGATATAGCGAACAAGCACAGAAAAATGTCTAATGGGTAGGCAGGAAAAAGGTGCAGAAGACTAAACTTGCAAAAAAAGTGGGGTTTTTTTTCACAATACTTAAACCATGTGTATTATCAGGAATAACACTGCAGTGTCAATAATCTAAGTAAATCAGGAAGATGGGTTGTATACCACTGAAAAGGTCTAAGAAACATGTAAACCGTAATACCTACAGTCACCTACATACAGAGTGCTCAGACCTTACTCGGTTGTGTACACTGTGTCAGTACTATTCCCATGCTGCATAAGAATATTTTAAAACAGAATGAAGTCTAAAGTTGCCCTCAAACTGGCATTGCCTGAACCCAATTTTTTCATTAGACCATACCCCATTAACTAATCTAAGTGAGAGTATTGCCAGGTTCAAAAGAACGTTCAAGAGATTTTTGCATGAGGGACAATAAGGGGGAAAGGGACAAAGAGGAGAAGGGGAAGGAGAAGGGCAGAGGCTGTGTTGTTTCACACAATGAACAAGATAAAGCAATTTTGTAAATGCAAGGGACACTTTTTTTTCAGTTGACACATACAAGTTCAGCTTCAGTATGAGTGATAACATTGTACTTCACTGACTCTAGCAGTATTTTCAGGAAGCAGGAAGAATGAGTTCTGTGGGTGTCAGTTATAGAAAAGTATAAACCATTCACAAACATTTTCATCACTGTGCTAGGCAGAAACAAACTCCTTCATCTTCACAAATAGACAGTGTTTTGTTCTGTGGTTTCTTGAACCAACACCTTAAATGCAACCTTCTGTTTTTAAGTGACTAAGACTGATGATGCCTTTTCTGCAAGAATCAAAAGTGATCTCCTAGTTTCTATGCCCAGCACTGAGTGAAGGTACTGGGGTATTCAGTGTGAAAAGGTGGTATCTTTTACAAGGTGCATGTTGGAATGTCAGGAGTGGTATTTGGAAGACAAATCCAGATTATGAGAGGTAAGTCTTCAATATGGGGCACAGAGATCCACCCCCATTATCAGTATCTAAACTTCGTGGAGGTTGCAACCCTTGTCAAACGCTATGTAAAAGTGAACAACTGCATTTAATGATCCTCAGCTTTCGAAAATTTTTAATGTCTGCGAGTAGCCCAACAATACTCAACATCATTCACGTATCAAAATTCAGCCATTAATACAACACAAAATACACTTTTGTACAATATTTGGAGTATGTTTTGCAATCCGAGGAGGTGGGAGTGTGGGAAGAAATCACAAGTAAAAAGGTTAAGTATGATGTGCCATGGATATGAGAAGGATTGATAACTGGGGCAAAAAACAGAAGACTTTGTTCTGCTCCCATCTCTGTCATTGTCCTGTGACAACACTTTCAGTAAGGCATTTTACAGTCTGTGACTCTAGTTTCCTTTTCATCTTTTGCCTGTCCTGTCAATTAAGCTGTATATTCTCCACAAACAGAAACTATAGGTGTACATCATACTTACAAAACAGGAGTGTGGTTATGTCTGGTAAAGATTTTACCAGATGTTACTTTACCACTAATAAACTCCTTGATTACTTGTTGTATCCTTCCAGGTTGTGTGTTTTAGGACATGCCAGTTCCCTTTGCCTCCCCTTTTATCCAGTGTCAGGGTGGTTAGATTATTTCCCCAGGTTATGGAAGACCGAAGTTCAGATCAGCACACTTCTGCCTGAGCAGACTGACTTTCCTTCTGTCACATCTGTAAAACTATGACACCATATGACATTGGGGATGGTTTTCTTAACATCCTTTGCTGATAACACTGCTCTCAGTGGTAACTGGAACTCTGAGCCAAATCAACCACAAGGCCACCGTATTGCTTTCACTGCTGCTTTCCTTCCTTGACCCAGTGGAGTGAAACAACAACCCCCACAGAGGGGCAGAATTTGCCTCTCCTCCTTCCAAGTCGCCTCAGGCAGCTGAGCTGTCTGAGCTACACGCCTTATCAGTTAGGAGAAAGCCAATGGCACCACTTTTTGAATATCTCTAAACATTTCTTCAGGCACAGTTACTTCACACATTTAAAACTACAGTCAAAAACAGCTCTGAGTTGCCAGAAATCTCATTTTATTCAGCAAATGAATTCTTTCCTCTCCTACCTTCCCCCTCTTCCNAAAAAAAAGAAAAAAAAGGAAAAAAAAAAAAACCAAAACCCCCATGCTACTCTGTTTCATAATTTTCATATCTTTATGCAGAGAACAATGGGTTTCAGCAACAAAACATATTGGAAAGACAGAGGATCCAAGAATCAGAAATACATTGTGGACCAAATAAATAGGAGTTACCTAAAAGAGCAGAGGTGTTTGAATAAAGAGGCAGTCATTGTCAAGATGTTCAGGACTGCAGTTTGTCCATGCACTTGAAGAGGGAATTCAAAGCCTAAAAGAGGCAGCACATCCAGGAGAATTGAGGCCATGTGTCATAAAAAATAGTTGGTTGGGAAAGGCTTCGACCATCACAGGTGCAAATGAATCTCGAAAGTCTAAAATCCTGACTGAAAGTAACCTGCCAATTTGACTTTCAGAGGGAGTTAACCAGGACATTTTGCCATAAGGGAGAAAACAGATTACTGGGACTTCAGGAAAATGAATTCTCAACCATGTGACATGTCACAACAATGAAAAGACTAAGTAAAGAACCATAGGAAAAATGAAATAAAACAAAACAAAAAACTCAAAGAATTCTAAGGCTCTACATTTTAATTCCTATCTTCCCACCCTAGAGCCTGACAGAAAGAAAACAAAAAAAGAAAAGACAAAAAAAAAAAAAGTTATTAGAAATACATAGAAGTGGGGCATGAAATGGATTCCCAAAACGAACTGTAGCTTATAGAAGTGAAGTGAAATTCCTTCTCTACTCTGTAAAAATCCTGCAAACTAGAAATGCATAGAATAAGACAGGTTTTGAGATCTTCTTGGTGAAAGCAAAAAGTCACTAGTACATCTCTAATTGCCAAAGGGCCTATTCTTCGTAAAAGTTTACATGCTTATGATGTCCATGTCACCAAAGACTGCTACAAGTGAGTATTTCGCTCTTCTGCAAAACACCTGCATAAGTACACAACACAAGTGGTTATATTGAAATACTTATCTCTGAATATGGAGAGAGTTTCTTTTTGGATATGTAAATTTTCCCTTAAAAGGAAATATAATAGCAGAGTTTCAATTGTAGCTCAAGAAAACCCACAAAAAACCCAAAATAAAACACAAAAAAAACCCCACCCAAAAAACCCCCGACCCAACCCCACAACAGCAATACCTGAAAAGTTTGTAGGGTTTTAATTTTAGGGTTTTTTTGTTGGTTGTTGGGAGGTTTTTTGTTTCTTTATTTGTAGTGTTGGGGATTTCTGGTTGGTTGGTTGGTTGGTTTTGTTTTGTTTTGCTTGGTTATTTTTGTGAGGTTTTGGGTTTTTTTTCTTACTTTAGACATCATGCTTGTTGAAGGACTCAAAGGAGAAGTATGTTGGAACCCAATTACCTGTGCTGGTGAACCACCTACAGATATTTTAAAATAGCTACCTCTCACAGATACCCAGTGTGAAGGAAGTGCTTTTTTATCTGTGCCTCTTGTGTCTCATTAACATAACAAAATGCAACATGTACATTTCACACTGCTGGAAGAAGCTCCAAATGATCAATAAAACTAAATATAACTCAGTGACCAGTGAAATTTTCTCTGATCACTTGAATAGTTTTCTTTGCTTTCTCTTTGGTGAGCAACCAAACGAAGGTGTATCAGCTATGCCTCCATCTGATATACTGGATGTATCCGGGTGAAGGACCATAAGATAAACCCTGAGAGTTTGAAAGTATCACAGGTCTTTAAAAGTGAATCAAAGGGAATTGGTAAAGACTCTTTCCACTCACAGTCAAACTCCTGTGGAAGCCACATGGTAAAAGGGTAGATGAGAAGACCTCTCCAAATGTCACAAACATTTGTAAAGACAAAAGTTTGCTAGGTCTAACTGGGAGATGAAAACAAGAGTCACCAGGTAGATATCATTACAAGTCAGGAATGTGTTTCAATTCTCATGCTTGTCTGATGCAGGAGAGAAAAGAGTATACATATTCATCAAAGAAAAAATAAGGAAGAGGTCAAAAAGAAAGGACAAACACTAAGAAAAAAAATATATTATTCGACTAATTCATCTCTACCACATAGGTATATACAGCCACCACAAAAGCTGTAACAACATCTCAACCTGTTACTGAAAGACTCATATTTAAATGTCCATTAATGTTCTCCCTGGCCAAATCTTTAACTGTTTTCTTTTTTGTGTTGTTCTTGTAATAGCACTTCATCAGGTAAATGTTCATCTTTTCCTGGAAGGAGTTCTTTCCTTGGGACACTGTAATTTTTCTTATTTTTATAATTCTGACTTGAATTATCACATGCCACTAGAAATGTCCAATTGTATTCATACATTCTTACTGTAAATCCAGTTGTTTCAGGGTAGCTTCTCCTCCACCCTGAGTCGTTAGCATCATATTTATGGTAATAAGATGTTCCATTATTAAAGCTAGGAATCTTTTTTAGGATCCACACATTTTAACTTGTGCATAGGAATCTCTGATCTGTATTTACAGTAGCTTTATCATTTGACAGATGTTTGGACAGTTACAGTCCCCTCTGGGACAGTACTGTGTGGTTTTGAACTACTCCAGAGTTGTTCTATGAATATTTTTCCTCACTCTCTTATAGTCCTGGGGGTCTGTAACAGATGCTAATTGCAGCTTCTTCTTTGTTTTTTGATAATCTAGTCTTACCCAAATTATTCCACTGCTGCCCTCATCATTACTGAATTGTATCTTACTGATTTTCAAGGTTGAAAACAGTAGGTAAGACCACATTAGCTACAGCCTGTACATACACAGCATAGCTTAGAAGTTTCATATGTGCATATGGAGATGGTGAGAGCATTCAAGAAATAGGGGCTTTTGGCAGAGAACATCCCACACCTCCTGTCCTTTCAGAAATATGCCTTGGAATAATTAGCAGCTCCATCTCAACTTTCCAATTTGCCACAATGCTCTCAGATATTATGCTGCTGCTCCACAGTTTTCAAAGGGCCTTCCCATGCTGCATGCTGATCTGTTCCCTGAATCAAATGCTTAAGATACTAACAGCATGACCTTGAAGAATTTTAAGCAGTTTATGCTATGTGAAGGTTGTCAACTCATACAGGTGACGATGCTGCATTGTACAGCGCCTGCATTCACCGTGCACTACATGTACCCTCCACGCCAAAATAGCCAGCTTTCTGACTTCAAAGAAAATGAGAACTTTTCACAAATAACATCCCTAATAAATGATCAGGTTGTGCTCCATCTTTTAGTTCAGAAGAGGCAGAAGGTGAAAACTGTTTTGATAAAGTAGCAAATATTCCAGTTGTGAACTTAGGACTCCAGTGGAGAATGAAGAGGCAGACAATGCTATCTATTTATAGTGCATTTTGCCTGAATCCCTTCTTTTGTACACAACAGCCATGGTCTTTCATGCAGAACCACTGTAGATGGACAGCTGTGTGTCTAAACATCTGTGATGAACAGAACTCAGATGGAGCTTAAAAAAAGAGAAAACGGCATCAACATATTCATAAGTTGGTGCAGGAACAATGAAAGCACATATTGTAGGTCTGAAGGAAAAAGGCAGAATCAGCTTGTAAAAAAAGAAAAAAAACCCATGAAATTCTCTAAGAAATTCTCTTTGCAGATGTCAGCATAAGCTTTCTGCCTGATTTAGTACAGCAGTAAGCTCAGGAAGGGGACAAAAGTAGTTTTGACCAACCGGAAGCTTCAAGGAAGCACCTGTAAATCTGAAGATCAAAATCTTGGGGTAGAATCATAAAATCTCAAAAAGAGAATGAAAGTAAAATGAAACCAAACAAATGAACCAAACAAGAAGAAAAAAAAGATAGAAAGGAAGGAATTCAGAAGGCAGGAATTCAGAAGGAAGGAATTTGGAAGGAAGGAAGGAAGTTGGAAGGGAGGAAGGAAGGAAGGAATTCAGAAGGAAGGGAGAAAGAAAGAAAAGAAAGAAAGAAAGAGAAAGAAAGAAAGCAAGCAGTAAACTGCTCTGTGTTGCTTGTATATAGTATTACATAAAGATCAGATTTAACCTAAAGACACACAGATGATAATCTCTGACTCTTCTGAAGTTCCATCAGTATTTCTATCTGGTTTTCCACTTGTGTATAAGACAAGTTCAATGCTTTAAAAAAATGACTAAAAAAACCAAACAAAAAAAAAAAATTTAAAATACATCATAGCTGACCAGACATCAAACTAAATATTAGCTGTTGTCATTCTCATTTCTACTGATGGTACATCAGTTTTCAAGTAGTTCTAATCATAGCTGGCAGGAGTGAGAGGATATGACTCAAAGCAGTTTAAGTAGTTTGTTATCCACATCTCTCTCCTGTAGAGAACGATAATGAAGCATATAGAACTCATTTCCACCTGAATTTGATCCCTATTATTCATTTAATTGTTTAAAAGCTTTCTAGACCTAATACACTTTTTTAACATTAAAATAAATTGCCAGAATAAGATAGAAACTGTCTTCTTCTCTTTCTTCAAAAATGGCACGCAGGATCTAAGTGAAACATTATGACCGTTCTCTTTCAAGTTTCCTGTTCTCTGTTCATAAACAATTCCCTGGAATACCTATTGGTATTCCACTAAAGAGAGACTAAAACCCCACTGCAATATAATCACCCTTATGGGTTTTTCAAAGGACCTTCAGTAGGTTTGCCATGTCTCAAACTGGTGGGATGTAGTGGGCTGCATCACAGGGATACATTTCAAGGGTATATTGCATTGAACTGCATGTGTCACTTTTAACTGTAGTTTCTCATATGTAAGGGAAAATCACAGCTCGTGGAGTCAAAAAATATAAAACTTTCTTACCTGAAAGTTAGGATATAATATTAATTTTTGCTCTTTAAAACTGCATAATTCTTTTCAACAATCAAAAAATCCAAACCCACAGTACACAAGAATTCTGTCTTTTAAATTAATACTCTGGAAACTTAGAAAAAAACTAGAACTTGAACTTAGAAAAAAAAAAGTCACAAAATCATTGTTTTCAACATTTTACACTCCATAAATGAAAACAATATCTCTAAATTATCTGAGAAACAACTAATTTTCTAAAACATATTTGTTATTAAAAATCAACATCAAGTTTCCTTGAGTAATTCTTGGCTTGATCACCAGTATGAGAGCAGTCTACTGTAGGCAAAATAATGACACTCATATATTGAACTGCTTTGACAGGATATAGAGGTCATATATTACAGAGCCAGGTTCCCTAAGCAGGAATCTCAGCTCCAATGTGAACTCCATTACATATTCACATCTTCCTGCCTTCTGGGATTGAGAGAATCATGATCAATGACAGTTTTTAACGAAGAAATAGTAGAGTAGCACTCCATTTCCAGGGATAGAAAAAGGAAAATCTGGCAAATAATGATGAAGAAGATGGGTTGAACAATCATTCATTAGCCCCTACTATGATCTTAGGCCTTTCCTTGTTCCTCAGCCTCTTTCCAAATGCTGACAGGATTCGAGTTTCTGTTAAAATTTCTGTTGAATCTTCAAGGGTAGAAAAACGATTCTGTCTCTGAAATTGCAGCATTATCCTCAATGGACAGAGAACTTGGAGGGGAAAATTTTATGTTTGGGAAACCACCTCTGTTAAACTTCTTCAGACACTCCTGTGAGGCCTGGGCTCTAGGCAGCATGTCCACTTTTTGCTGTCTTTGGGTAAATAACATCTTTGCTCTTTTGTCTTTAGAGTAAACCTGCATCTGCCTTTGCCTCAGTATGGGGACAAAATTATGTGTCCATTTATATGGTTTACTTCCCATCTTCCACAGTCATAAGTGAAATGGAGGAAAGGATCAATGAAGTTATGTTCAGTCTGATCTCCATCATACAACGTTGTTCCCTACTTTTGACATATCCAGAATTTGAGAAGACAGAACCTTGAAGAATCTGATTGCCCTCATTTTGGGTAGAAGGTTAGACTAAAAGACCTTCAAAAGTCACTTCAAACTGAAATTTGCCTGTGACTCTCATTCACAGATTTTGTGATTAGTAGGAAAGGTTTTCATTGGATGTTGTGTTGCTTCAGAAGCATAAACAGAACATTTATAATTAAAAGGTAGAATCAATGAATACGTCATATTGACAGGTGATTAGCTGTATCAAAACATGTCAGACTTAGAGTAAACATAAATGAAAAATAAAAATTAGAAACATGGATGTAACTACAAAACATTAATGTAACACATTTGTTTACCAAACATTCTTTGTGCTTGAATAGGAAAATATCTTCCATTGATGGCATGCAGATGATTTTTTTCAGAAAGAATAATATTGTAGACAAAAAGATCTAGACTCAACCATGTTATTAGGTTACAAAATTATGACAAGCTGTTGATATCATGCAGCTGCTACAAACATGTTTGATATTCTGGAGTATACATAGTAAGGAGGAAATTCAACCAGCAACTAACAAATATTGATACCATCGAATAATACCTTGCTTAGAACGGTGTCTTCAGAAATGTTCAAGAAAGGTAAAATTTAATGGGAACTTATATCAAGGTCTATTCATATCATTAGGCAATGGAGAGGACAGTTCATTGTTTAAGAAGAAATTAGAAAATCATGCCAAGATGAAACAATCTAACAACAGGGGAAGGACTACAATTCTTGTTCATAAATGTAACAGGGGATAAACAATAGGAAGGACAACAAAACCAACACCTATTAAAAACAGAGCATGAGAATAAGAATATATGGTTATAAACCAGGATAAGTAAATTTAATCCAGAAATGACAAGGTTCTCTGCTAGAGAAATCATCTTCCAGTGGAAATTTGCAGGAGTATTGGGCAGGGATTGTGACGGACTAAAAAAATTACATATATCTAGTCTTAAGACTGAGTTTGATAATCATCTCAGTGAGTTTGCATTATGATGTTGCTTTTTATAAAGACATTGAAATCAATGATCCAAGATGCCACGGCTATTCATATGCTCCTCCTGACAGACTGCAATCACCAGGACCAGAAGGGATTGTCTTCCTTCTTAGTTGATTCTGATAACAGAGACTCTAAATACAGAATTTTTGGGACTGATGTACAGTCCTATACTTGTACTCTGTCTTGCAAACAAGTGAACAGGGAGGCAAGAAAAACAAACTAATAAGAAATTACACACAAGATACCAAATTACAAAGGTGCCACAGTGGGGCACTTCCAAGGATTGAGAGTATTCACTGTCTTTCTGAAGCATAAATGAAATTATAATTTAATTATGATTTCTACATACAAAATGTCCTGTAATAGAAAATGTTTGTCCCTTTCTAAAAGATTCTGCTCAGCAAATGTTTTCTATTTCCCATTCGTTTTACTCCTATGCATGCTTTACTGAGGTGAATGGAAGTGTTGTGGAACTAAAAATAGAACTCTTTTGCTGAAGATGAAAATAAAATTCAGACAACAATTTTATGTAAATAAATATATAATTTTTTTATATATAATAAGAGAAGTAAACAGAAAACTGTTTGTACCTTCATAGAGGAAAACACGCAGAATCAGCCACAGTAGGCATTTTCTTCTCTCTGAAACTGTCAAAAGACAAAATAGAAATAATCTTCAAGTTTACCCCCATATTCCAAATTTCTCTGTTGTGCTGCAATAAGAGGAGTCCCAACAGTGAAGTATGGACTTACATGTAGATCCTTCAAAACGTACCTTGTTTGTGAAGAGTGAGGGAAGTCCAGTTCGTTCTGCTCTCTAGTGAAAAAGTGTGGATTCTTGTGCAATAACATTTTAGAGTAGTGAAAGAGCAATACCGAGGTACAAAAAATAAACCCTGTATGACAACTGCTAGTTTCTGACTTGACAACTACAAATGAAGTCATTTGGGGAGCAGGTTCTCATATCTTTCAAATGGGTTCATCTAATCTAACATTGACCATTTTTATCAAATCTTGTTGTTGTAGGTTCTCTTTACAGACAATACACTTTAAAAGTACAAAATCATGTAATCTGTTTTATGCATTTATAGTAAGATTAAATTAAGTATTGCATTGGCCCTCCACCCTTTCTCTCCTGAGAATAGAGTTTATTGTGCTAGCTTAAATGTAGATTTTAAGAGCTACTTAATTGAATACTTACCTCAACGTCATACTTTCTCATGAAACAATGAATCAATACTACTATACCAAGAAACCACTTTGAATCTTACAGCCTCTCATCCAGTATTTGCTTTCACACACTGCTCACGACCCTAGATGTTCAGTGTGCAGATTTGTTCCTGATAAACAGGGGGCAAAACTGCAGCTGTTACTGCAAAACATTTTAAGTGTAATTTTGCAGTTAAATTAAGTGAGCATTATAAAAGAGTCAAAACTAAGGCATGACAGGATCAGCAAAGAGGCCCACAGACAGCAAATCATCATACAACACCACCACCCCCAGCCCCCCAATAACAGTGATTACTGGAGCTGAAATGGATTTCTAATAAATAAAACCTGAAAAGGTAATACAATAAAATGTCTATAGTCAAAGGAGCATGTAACTTTGAAATATGAAGAGTAAGTCTGAAACATAATGAATCAGAGATCTATTTCGCTTGTTCTGAAGGCAATTCTAAAAATGAAGCTGCTGGAGCAGAGGAAGGATGTAGAAACCAGTTTAGAGGAATCTTCAAGTTCACCTTAGTTTTGGGAGCCCTCAAAATTACTGATTGTCAGGCTTCACTTGAGTAAAAAATTATTTTACAACTATGTAAGTCCAATATAGCAAAGTAGATACTCAGTGAGCTTTAAATATTGCATAACATATAGTAATATTTCTGATTAAATAACCATTTGGTTCAGTTTCCCCAGCTAGTAATTATTGATTACAGGATACGGTCATTTGTTTCTGCTAACCACTCTGCCCTTGTAACTGTAAACATGAAGGATTCCTCTATTTTACGTAACACTGGGCTGTTAGGAATGCTGTAAAAACATCCATGGCATGAGAGAGATTTTGTTTCATTGAAAAGTGTACAGTTTATGCTTGTAAAGTTTTCAATACATGGGATCCTCGCTCCTTTCTGCAGGCAGTTTTCACAAGACTACAAGATGTGTCATGAATTCTTAATAACTGATAATAACTTAAAAGTAACTGGTTATATTTTGGGGTAACATTGCTTTCATCATTTCAGTATACTTTAAGCAATAACTGACAATTGCTCTTTCAAATTTCTTTGAGATGTGAAGACATCCCTTGTTATAAAACAACCAGAAATAGCAAAAAAAAAGAATCTGCAGATGTCTACTGGACATATTACAGAATTTGGCTGCACATGTCTTATTTTTACACTTTTCTATAAGAAATAAAAATTCACTCAGATGTGGTTTCTTGTGGATAGCTAATTCAATCTCACGTGTCTACTTATATGTTCAGACAAACTTTATCCTGAAGCGAAAAGAGTAGGAATGGTTCAAAAGCATTATTTTTATTTCAGTCACTTCTTTTTTTTTTTTTTTCTTCCCTTCCCCACACCCTTGCCTCTACACCCCCCACCCAACCCAAATATTTTAAAATATAGCAACATGTGCTGTAGTCTTTACTGTAGTACTTGCAATAAGGGTTGTGTTAGTATGGGAGCAGAGAGGTGTGGACCCAGAGAGGTCGGTACAGATTACTCACAGTCTCACAATAATGAGATTAGGCTTTCTGACAGGAGAAGACAGCCACTGGAAAAAAAAAAAAAAAAAAGAAAAAAAAAAAAGGTGAAATAATGTTCCGCTTTACTTAAGTTTTAGATTAGGTTGAAAAATGTTCCTGCAACTTTCCACTTTCAGTTTCTTATATTCCTCTGGTTTTGTCCAGAAAATGCTAGTATCTTTCAGGTAAAGATATTCTATTGCCAAAATCAGATGAGATTTTTGGGTTCTTTCCGTATTCCACTGACTTAATGTTTGTTTGTCTGTTTGTGTGTGTGTGTGTGTGTGCACGCCTTCTGTCTCATCTGTAATGTCTGAAAATCTCAGAAAGAATATTATACTTAGGTTCCAATTATTTTCTGCATACATTTCTTGCTATAAAGCACAGTTTAGGGAGCACAGAACAAAGTGAAAATAGCATGTATGTTTTCTTGGTTTTGACATATAAAACCTATTCCACAAGGGCAACTTTAATGTGCTTAATAAAATGGTTATCTTTCTTTTCTTGTGAATGATAGATAACCTGGTAGAAGTTTTCTATAAATAGTACATTAAAAAATCAGAACACATAACACCTCTAATTCTATGCGTATCTGAAACAGCATACTGTCTCGTTTTAAATCTTTAAATACATACAAAGTGGAAAGCTTCCTAGAGGTGGTATATGTTTTAACTATCATCCAAACCTTCTTCAAAATTTTGCACTGGCAGAAAACTAGTCATATTTAAATTAACTCTAAACAGTTGCTGATGAGAATTTATATTCTTTAACAAATACAGCCACTTGGAACAATTAAAAATATATTTTTCTTTAAAGTAGCAAAGATTAATATTTTTCCTAATACAAAATTAATTTTTATACTTCTAGTACTGATGATGGTTAGTTCTTGTTAATCATACCTATTTGGGCTGTGTCTGCAGTATCTTCAAGTGTCTGCATATTTCTCTGAAATGTCACAAATGAAACTTCATACTGAAGAGCCCTCAGTGAACTTGTCATGACTGATCACAACCATTAAAACAAGTGGAGTGGCGATTATTTGTATCAGACAAATTTCTACCTTGTTTTTGTAATCAAACTGTAATGCATCTGACTTAGAACAAAATAATGTAACCACAGATTTCACCACCAGCAGAAACAACTACTGTAACCTTTCCTTCAGAGGAGAATGAGCTTCTTTCCTGGCCAGTGGGCCCTCCACACCATTGTAGATGCAAGGGCGTATCCCACCTCCCATCTGCATACCACCAGTGTTCTTGATCTTTGAGCCTGACCGTTTGCCACAGGTTGTCACCACATCCATCTTCTTTACAATGTGACCAGGACATTTTCCTTTTTGAGTAGAGTCTCATTAGCATTAATTTTGATTACAGTCACATTATTCTCTCTGGCCTTGAGCCACTGCCCTACTCATATCAACCCAAACTGTTGCTGTAAGCTTCACTCTGCAAGATTCCTCTGTTCCAGTTCTCCCTTGCCTTTGCATTGTTCCTTGGGCTCATCATTTGCTATTGCATTAAATCTAAATTTGCACTCTCAGAACAGTTTACTGCCAATCTTGGGGTTTTTTTTTGTTGTTTTTTTTTAATTACTCATTACTACTAAGAGAGGAGTTGGCAAATCTCTGGTGCAAATATCCATTCTCTCATTTGTCAAATTTCAATGCAGGCACCAATGTATTTTTGTTCAACTTGTTCATTTAGGCTAGAGAAGATTTATCTGGAAAAAAATTCAAACTGGTTCATTATTCAACTTCCAGTCTTTCATAAACTCATCACCTGCAGTGGAACTTTGAAATCTTCATTTGTGTTCTGGGTCTATTGCCTGTCACAATAATGTTGTCTGACTGATTCTGTATACTCAGTTATTTATTTGAATCTATTTCTATTGTCCTCTGTGTCTCCACAGCGAGGACAGTCATTGCAATTTCTGCGTACTACTTGGCTCTGCAGAGTCATAGGTCCTGGCACTATATGGATGCAAAGAACAAGCAATAACAACCACGTAACATTTCCAGAGGTCAGGTCTCAACCATCAGCAGCTTTGTGGTACAGTGCACTCTGCAGTTGTAGTAGTTCAGATGTTGGGGTTACAAACCTGGAAGATCTTTAGCATTTGTGTATCCCACAATTTGGATCCAGACTGTAGAACACCGCTATCTTGTGCTTATTCTTGGTACAACTGAAATGAAGAAAAACTATCAACAACCCCACCACCCTTCCCACAAACTGGTAATAGATTAGCATACTGAATTCTGCTCCATCTATCTTTTCCCTCCATCTTTTCCCTCAGGGGTCAGTGCTCTCCCTCAGGGGTCAGTGCTGGGACCAGTGCTGTTTAACATCTTTGTCAGTGACATGGACAGAGGAATGGAGGGAACCCTCAGCAAGTTTGCAGATGACACCAAGATGTGTGGCACAGTCGACTTGCTAGAGGGCAGGGATGGCATCCAGAGGGACCTGGACAGGCTGGAGAGGTGGGCCCAGGCCAACCTCATGAAATTCAATAAGGCCAAGTGTAAGGTCCTGCACCTGGGTAGGCACAATCCCAAGCACAAATCCAGGCTGGGTGGTGAATGGCTGGAGAGCAGCCCTGAGGAAAGGGACCTTGGAGTCTGGGTTGATGAAAAGCTCAACATGAGCCTGCAGTGTGCACATGCAGCCCAGACAGCCAACCGAGTCCTAGGCTGCATCAAGAGAAGCGTGGCCAGCAGAGCAAGGGAGGGGATTCTGCCCCTTTACTCTGCTCTCGTCAGACCCCACCTGGAGTACTGTGTGCAGTTCTGGAACCCTCAGCACAGGAAGGACATGGAAGTGTTGGAGCGGGTCCAGAGGAGGGCCACAAAGATGATCAGAGGGCTGGAGCAGCTCTCCTATGAGGACAGGCTGAGAGAGTTGGGGCTCTTCAGCCTGGAGAAGAGAAGGCTTCGAGGGGACCTGATAGTAGCCTTCCAGTATCTGAAGGGGGCCTACAGGAAGGCTGGGGAAGGATTATTTACAAGGTCCTGCAATGACAGGACAAGGGGCAATGGGCTTAAACTGGCAGAGGGGAGATTTAGACTAGATGTTAGGAGGAAGTTCTTTACAGTAAGGGTGGTGAGGCACTGGAACAGGTTGCCCAGGGAGGTTGTGGATGCTCCCTCCCTGGATGTGTTCAAGGCCAGATTGGATGAGGCCTTGAGTAACCTGTCCTAGTGGGAGGTGTCCCTGCCTATGGCAGGGGGTTGGAACTAGATGATCCTTGAGGTCCCTTCCAACCTTACCATTCTATGATTCTATGATTCTATGATTCTATCACTTAAACAGTTTCTGATCAGTACAGTGCAAGTCATACGCACCTAGACCCTGTTTCTTTTAAAGAGAATTATATTTCCCCTGAAATAGACTTGAATCACAAATTTATAATCACACGATTTTGAACTACTTAACACAAAATTTTAATAAAAAACACAGTATTTGTAAAGCATGTCAGCTTTAAAATAAAGCTAGGTATTTCAATGACACCCAAGTGCCCTATTTAATGCTTTTTGAAGGGAACTGGTTTTTTTTTTTGAAAATTTCTTTCCAAATTGAAATTGCTTTTAGAGAAAATCATTAATAAGGAAATCAAAATGAAATATTTAAATTGCATTGAATAAAATAATTTGGTCCAATGCACTATGGGGAAAATTTTATCAATTTGAGAGAAAAAAAAAAAAATCTGGTTTTGCTAGTTCTTTATTCTGCTGAAGGATATAATTTTTTTCCCCCCTTCTTTTCATAATGGAATTTCAAAGATGGGTTTCCAGCCTCTAATCTAAAATCTCATCACTTTCCCTTTCACTATATTATCATATTTTGCATAAAACAGAATGAGCTGGATGGGTTTCCCTCAGAAGTAATGTTAGCCTCATTCAAAACTCACAAAACATTCATTCTTTATTAAGATTGATATGGTTATGTTGGGAATTTTGGTAGTTTTGGAGTGGAGGAACTTGAGGAATAGAGCAGTTCATTAACTAAAATAGGAAAAATGAAAGGTGTTCAAACTAAATTGAACACAGAAAACTGATTTTTCCTTGTACCAAAACCAGATCAAACAACACAGAAATATGTTGTGAATATTTCTTCCTGTCCTTATCTGAACTCATTTGGACACTTTCACATAAAATTCGAAGGAATGAAAAATTTTTTTTTTTGCAAAATTTCTAGAAGATACATTTTCATCGTTAGCTAACAACTCTGGATTTCATACATCTATGTACTGTAATAAAACAGCTCAAATTCTCTTTTCTAATTGAAGCTTTCAAAATGTTCATCTTCTAAGAGAAAGTTTATAAAGGAGGTAGCAGGTTTTTCTGGGATAAGATACTGGTAACAACCTTGATGATTTAGACACTGTTTCAGGAGAAGAAAGAAATGGTCAGGAGATCCCTCTATTTTAAGTGATGATGTCAGCAAAGAGACTTCAGTAAAAAGAGCTTCCTCTTCTTGTTGGCTTGTGAAAATATAACTCTTCTTTCTCCACATGCAGTGGCAAAAACTCTTCTACACATTCAAAACTGTAATCTTTTTCAGAGAATTTGCTAAAGGGTGAGACCAGTCCTGTGACTTGCAAGTTGCGGAGTGAACTTTCTCCTTTGCAACATTATTTCAAGTATAAACACTCCCCCTCTGGCAATTAAGAACTCCGTATCTTCAGTCTGATGTGTTCAATACTCAGCATTAAAACCTTAATCTTCATATCCCCTCTGGTAGCATGATATAGAGGTACAAAATTGCAGCAATGTCTATGAACTGTACTGGATTTGAATCTTCTAGAATGTACTCCCTGATTGAACTATAAATTGAGAGTAGCTAAGTAGAGATTAATTAACTCTTCATTTCCTAGCTAGGAAGATATGTAATGTGAAGCTAAACATTTTCTGAAGAGAAATAGGTGCCAGGTGTTATTTTTCACATCCTAAAGGCAAATATAAATATCTACCTGTTTTTCTAGGGAACTGTTCTTAAACAAAATAACATATATAAGTAAAATCTAGAATTCATTTAGGGATGAGTTCTGAAAATTCATTGCATATGTGTGTTAAAATACACAGAACAGTAAAATCATAGAATAGCTTCAGCTGTAAAAGACCTTTAAGATCATCTAGTCAAACTATTAACTAAGGATACAAAGTCTGATTCTAAACCATGTTGCTTAGACCACATCCATCAAACAGCTTCAAGGAAGGTGATTCAATTACTTCCCTCAGTAGATGCATCCATTCCTGCTCCGGTACTTGAGAACTCTTTCATTGAAGATGTTGTTTCTAGTACTCAATCTAAATCTTCCCCGTTACAACTTGAGGTTATTTCCTGTCATTGTATCACTTGTTAATAGGTAGAAGAGACCAAAACCCACCTCAATACAACTTCCTTTCAGGTAGTTCAGCTCCTCTTAGTCTCTGTTTCTCCAGGTGAAGCAATCCTGCTTCCATCAGCCTTTCCTTGTAAGACCTGTTATCCAGACCCTTCACCAGTTTGATTGCCCTTCTCTGGACCCTCTCCAGCATCTCAGTGTCATTCTTCTAGTGAAGAGCCTAAAATTGAACACAGTTACTCAAGGTGTGGCCTCACCTTCCCTTATCCTGCTTGTCACACTGTTCTTGACATCATCCAGGATGCTGCTGATCTTCTTGGCCACCGGAATACACTGCTGGCTCATATTCAGCTGGCTCTTGATCAACATTCCCAGTCTTTTTTACTGGGCAGTTTTACAACCGCTCTTCCTCAGGCCTCTGTTGTTGCAAGGGGTTGTTGTGACCCAGATGAAAGACCTGGCACTTGGCCTTGTGGAATCTCATGCAGTTGACCTCAGACCATTGATCCAGCCTATTAAAGTCCTTCTGTAAAGCTTTCCTACCCTCAGGCAGATGAACACTACCTCCTAGCTTAGTGTCATCTACAAAGTTACTGGTCACAGGATCACAGAATGTCAGGGGTTGGAAGGGACCCAAAGAGATCATCAAGTCCAATCCCCCTGCCAGAGCAGGGCCAGACAATCTAGCTTAGGTCACAGAGGAATGAATCCAGATGGGCTTTGAAAGTGTCCAGAGAAGGAGACTCCACAGTCTCTCTGGGGAGCCTGTTCCAGTGTTCTGTGACCCTCACAGTAAAGAAGTTCCCCCCTGTGTTGAGTTGGAAGTTCCTGTGCTACAACTTACATCCATTGCTCCTTGTCCTATCGCAGGGAGCAAGTGAGAAGAG
>VWZE01003446.1:82772-123685 GCA_013396675.1 Eubucco bourcierii | reverse complement strand
TCTTAAACTGGGGAGCCCAAAACTGAATACAGTACTCAAGATGAGGTCTCACCAGGGCAAAGCAGTTGTGCAGGAGAACCTCCCTTGATCTGCTGGACACATTCTTCTTAATACACCCCAGGATCCCATTGGCCTTCTTGGCCACAAGACCACAGTGCTGTCCCACGGATAACTTGTAATCCACCAGCGTTCCCAGGTCCCTCTCCACAGGGTTGCTCTCCAGCAGATCACCTTCCAACCTGTACTGTTGCAGTTTGTTATTCCTCCGCAGGTGCAGGACTCTGCACTCTTCCTTGTTGAACCTCATTTTGTTCCTTTTCTGTCCCAGCTCTCCAGTCTGTCCAGGTCTTGCTGGATGGCCACAGAGCATTCAGTTGTATCAGCCAAGCCTCCCAGAGAGCGCACTGAGAATGCACTCAAGCCTGTAATCAAGATTATTGATAAAGATATAGGGAACTGACCCCAATACTGAATCGTGGGGAACATCCCTCATTACAAAATTCCGACTGGGTTTACCTCCATTCACCACTACTCTTCATGCCCAGTCATCCGGACTTCTTTTTATACAGTCATTTTTTTCACCCAACAAAGTGTCCACATATCCAAGTCATGAGCAGTCAGTTTGTTTAGGAGGATGCTGTGAGAGATGGTGTCAAATTCTTTATTAAAGTCTAGGTAAGCAACACACACAGCCTTCCCCTCATCCACTAAGTGGGTCACCTTGGTGTAGAAGAATAGGTTCGTCAAGGGAGGTGGTGGAGTCACCGTTCCTGGAGGTGTTCAAGAAAAGACTGGATGGGGCACTTAGTGCCATGGTCTAGTTGATTGGTTAGGGTTGGGTGATAGGTTGGACTGGATGATCTTGGAGGTCTCTTCCAACCTTGTTGATTCTATGATTCTATGAGAACAAATCCTTTGGTTCCTACTTCGGGAATTTTGTTTAAAAGTCTCAACAGGCATTAAGCTGAAACCATTTTCAGACCAGTTAGATCAATTACATGTAAGATGTGAACCTCAATAACCTTCACCCAAGGTCTGGAGCAACTCAGATGCAAACTTACAGGACTATTGGCCAAGATCTTCACACTTACTCGCTGCGATAGGACAAGGAGAAATGGATGTAAGCTGCAGCACAGGAAGTTCCACCTCAAGGTAAGGGGGAACTTCCTTGCTGTAAGGGTCACAGAGCACTGGAACAGGCTCTCCAGAGAGGTTATGGAGTCTCCTTTTCTGAAGACTTTCAAAACCCATCTGGATGTGTTCCTTTGTGACCTGAGCTAGATTGTCTGGTCCTGCTCTGGGAGGGGGGTTGGACTCAATGATCCTTTTGGGTCCCTTCCAACACCTGACATCCTGTGATCCTGTGAAATTCATCTGTCAGTTTCCTCTGGACCCATGGATGGATCTTGTCAGGTTTTGTGGATTTATGCACTTTCAGATTCTTTAGGTGGTCTCAAACCTGACCTTCATTTCCACTGGGTGGATTTTAATTTTCCCAGTTTTTGCCTTTACCTTCTGTAACTTGGATGGTGTGGTTAGCACTCTTGACAGTGAACACTGAGACAAAAAAGTCACTGAGTATCTCAGCTTTCTCCTTATTCCTGGTGACCAGGACCCTCCTTCCTTCTGAAAAGGGCCCACCTCTTCCCTGGTCTTGTTTTATTTTAAATTGTTGATATATCTGTAGAAACTTTTCTTGTTGCCCTTGATGTCCCTGGCAAGTTTAGATTCTGTTTGGGTTTTAGCATTCCTGATCTGATCTCTGGTTACTTAGACAATTTCTCTGCAGACCTCCCAGAAAACCTGTCCTTACTTTCACATCCTGTAGGCCTCCTTTTTCATGTCAAACAACATCCAGGAGCACTTATTTCACCCATACAGGCCACCTGGCGCTTTTCCCTGCCTTTCTCTTTGTTGAGACACATTGCTCATGGGCTTGGAGGAGGTAATCCTTGAATATTAACCAGTCTCCTTCAGGTGTTTATCCTATAGAACTTCCCCTATCAGATCTCTGAAGAGGCCAGACTTTCCAAGAACAGTGAACTTGCACCAACTCCAAAGGTAATGAGCTTGCTGCTCACCCTCCTGGTTGCCTTAGAGATCCTGAATTCCACCATTTCATGGTCAAATCTCCAACCCTGGAGATAATTTTTTTTTTTTTGTTTTTTTTGAGTGCTAGGCAAATGTTGAGAAGCCGCAAAGAGTTCCCACAAAAATGAGTACTAAAAGGGTGGCAATTACGATTCAGTGAAAAAATACAAGGAAATGCATCTAGGGAAATCCAATGAAGTCTGCATAATTCTGCATTCAGAATTGATAGTTGGAACTAAAGAAAGCCACCTTGGAGTCTTCATAAACAGCTCTCTGAAGGTATTGACTTGATGTTCAACCGGAACAAAAGAACTTTGCAATAGTAAAGAAATCAAAGAAGCCATTTCTTGGTGTTTTGTTTTTGTTTGTTTGTTTTTTCTTGTGGTTTTTAATATTTTTTTTATTTCTTTGTTTTTATTTTGTTTTGGTTTGTTTGGTTAGTTGGTTGGTTTGTTTTGTTGGGTTGGTTTTTTTTCCTGTGGGAGAGGTTGTTTTTTTTTTTTTTAAAGATTAAAACTAAAATTCAACAGCACATCGGCATATATTACAAAAATAAGGAAACTGGTTTAAAAGATAATCAGAAACAATTGTAATATTTTTGCATTCAAGAATTTCTTGTGTTGTTATTTATAGCTAATTTCCCTCATTTAATTTTTGGCTCTCTTTAATGTTATTCTAACAAGACCCTCCTTTGTCTCTTCTATAACATATATTCAGGAATATAGGCACATGTGTAGAAAAAAAGCTCTACTCATTAAAAATCATGTAAGTAAAATGTGACAAAAATCTTCTTATACCCACAAATAAATTAGAATTCTGAAGATTTTCAACTCGATTCCTAGATGGAAATAGCGAAGACTGTTCTACTGTCCTTCCACACAGGGCTGTGACAATGCCAACGAGATTCTAAGAATGCTCAGAGGGGCTGATGTCAAAGCAGAAAGTACAACAATAATGAAGGACTCTGTTTACCCTGTGGGTAAATGTAACATTAAGGCAACAATCTAGGCAACACACTTGGAATAGCTAGACAAAGAATCCACAACAGAAGCTACACTTTATTTTGTTCTGAAACAAGCCCTGGCTCAAATATTTAATATCAAACAGTTATGGTAACACAGTGAACATAACATACTCAAACACAGTAAGAGTAAATACAAAAAAGACAAAATTTATTACAATGCTTTTGACTATTAAACAGAACAATGAAAAAAATAGAGAAGTAAAGCAAAGAGGGTGTATGGTTTAAAAACATACTGTTACAGTAAATATAAATAAAAATTAATATGAGCTATTAAAATAAATGAAAATATCTCTACATTATTGCATGCACAAATGCAAAGAGACAAATAGGAAAAAACAACTAAAATCTATTAAAAAAAAGCTATTTTATACAACAGTCTAGTTAAACAATTGTGGGAAGGGAAGGGAAGGGAAGGGAAGGGAAGGGAAGGGAAGGGACAGTACTTTTTAGCTTCCTCCACAAGCCACTATCAGAAACAGGACATGAGGGCAGAGAGCTTTGTTCTGAGCCAGTACAACTATTCCTGTGTTTGCTTGTGATTGATCTCTCTTACTGCTCTTTACCAGAGTAAATTTGTGATCACTGTTGGCCGTAGCTCAATCCTTGCCCTCCACATGCGTATAAACAATGTCATCTGCACTGATATCTGTAGCAGACAACCCTCAAAGGCTGTGTGCAATCTCTGCTGGTACCCCCTGAAGCGATTCCTGTTCTGTGCGGCATTGTCAGCCACTGATAGCACCCAAACAGGGTCCAGAAAGTTGTCAAGTAACTGTTTGCTGCATCCAGATTCTCTTGCCAGAAGCCATCTCTGGCATCCATGACTGAAAAGACTATTGTGTTCACTTGATTTGGCAATATTTCAGTGGCTGTTGGCAGGGAACAGTATAAGCATTTTAGTATGCTATTGAGGTCTTTTGGATTGATGTAGATCATCACTTTGCCTGTCTTTCTAACTGCCACCATACTGCTGATCCAGTCAATTGGCCTTGCAACCTTTTCTAGCCACCTTGTACCATGACAGTTTTAACTTTAACCTTGATCTCTGTTTCAAGAGTGTCAGTACTAGCATTTTATATATAGCTCATGCACATCATCTTAACCTTGCAGACCTTAGAAACACTCATTATCCACATGTCTGATCCCTTGACCAGAGCACACTATCTTTTAATACTCAAAAAAGTGATATCTCAGATATGTTTCCCCCATTTGGTCTGCTCTGTAATAATTTGTCTTTCCAATGCCGTGTCCCAGAAAATAGGTTCAGCACCAACCAATGGATTTTAACACCCTTTCTACTGTAGGAGCGATCAGAAACTGGTCACAGAATCACAGAATCACATAATGTTAGTGGTTGGAAGGGACCTCGAGAGACATCTAGGCCAACCCTGCTGTCAGAGTAGGATCACTTGTACCAGATCACACAGGAATGTATCCAGGTGGGTTTTGAATATCTCCAGAGAGGGAGACTCCACAACCACTCTGGGCAGACACTTCCAGTGTTCTGTCATTCTCACAGTGAAGAAATTTTTCCTTGTGTTTACATGGAAATTCCTATGCCTCAACTTCTACCCATAGCCTCTTGTCCTGTCATTGGGTATCGTCAAGAGCCTGGTTCCATCCTCTTGGCACTCACCCTATACACATTTGTAAACATTAATAAGATCATCCCTCAGTCTCCTCTTCTCCAAGCTAAAGAGCCCCACCTTCCGCAGTCTCTTCTAGTAAGAAGATGTTCAACTTCCTTAATCGTTTCTGTGGCTCTGCACTGGACTCTCGAGCAGTTCCCTGTCCTTCTTGAACTGAGGGACCCAGAACTGGACACAATATTTCAGATGTGGCTTCAGAGTAGAGTAGGGGGGGGAGAAGAACTTATCTTGAGTTACTAACCACACCACTTCTAATACACTCCAGGATGACATTGGCCTGTTTGGCCACAAGAGTACATTGCTGGTTCATGGTCAACCTTCCATCCACCAGGACCCCCAGGACCTTTTCCCCTTTACTGCACTCCAGCAGATCAGTCCCCAATCTATAGTTGTCCATGGGATTGTTGTTTTCCAGGTGCAAGCCTCTAGACTTGCTCTTGTTGTACTTCATTATTTCTCCCTGCTTAACTCTCCAGCCTGTCTGTCTCACTGAATGGCAGCACAACCCTCCAGTGTGTCAGTCACTTCATCCAGTTTGGTGTCATCAGCAAATTTGCTGACAGTGCTCTCCTGTGCCCTCATCCAGGTCATTGATGAATATATTGAATAGTACTGGTCCCAGTACTGACCCCTGTGGGACTCCATTAGATACAGGTTTCCAACCAGAATCCATCCCACTGACCACAATTCTCTGACTTCTTCCCTTCAAGCAGTTCCCAATCCACCTCATTACCCAATCATCCAGATCACACTGCCTCAGTTAAGCTGCAAGGATGCTGTGTGAAAATTTGTCAAATGCTTTACCGAAATCAAGATAAACTACATCCACTGCTCTACCATCATCAATCCATCTGGTTATGTCCTCATAAAAGGCTATCAGAAACATGACTTCTCTTTGATAAAACCATGTTGGTTGCTCCTAAGGACCCTCTTGTCATTGGTATAGCCTAAGGACAGTGCTGAGTATAAGTCACTCCATTACCTTTCCTGGGATGGATGTGAGGCTGACCCCTCTATAGTTACCTGGGTCTTCTTAACTCTTTTTGAAGACTGGAGTGATGTTTGCCTTCCCCCAGCTGCCAGGCACCTATCCTGTCTGTCATGATTTAGCGAATATGGTGGAGAGTGGTCTGACAATGACATCTGCCAGCTCCCTCAACACCTATGGGTGCATGCCCTCAGGACCCATGGATTTATGGATGTCCAGATTACTTAACTGTTCCCTAACCCAATCCTCATCAAGCAAGGCAAGTTTCTCCTTTGTTGTGTCTTCCTCTGGTGCCTCAGGAGTCTGGGGCTCCTGAGGACAATCTCTAGCAGTATTAGTGGAAAACCAGCACAAGGTGGAAACAAAACCTTTAGCCTAGGCATTTCATAAAAGAACATGTTTTATTTCATCCCACTGTAAGAAAAATGTCTTTTTTTTTTTTTTTTCTTCCCAGAATCTGCAGTTTCACCATGGAACTGCATTCCATTTAGTAAAGGTTTTACTTTGCCAGTTGCTTGTCATTTCTCATATTCAGTTTCTGAAACACATTATTTTCTTGTTACTGCTATTGAACTTACATGCTATATGTTATTCAGACCAGCTTCATCACAGGTGCTCACTTTTCTCTTTTCAAGTACTTATGCAAATTAAATCACCACTCTAATTTATAATCTCTTCACTTGTGTGTATGTGGTCCAAAAATTGTCTCATCCAAGTTCCAACTACATACAGTGTTGACACAACCACCTTGCTCTTAAGCAGAACTTTTAACCAGTGGATCTCACAGTTCTGTAACAAAAGAGGTCAATATCATTATCACAGTTTTATAAGGGTACTGCATAGGGGTGAAGTGACTTGCTCAAGGTTGTCTGACAGCTTGGTGAGAGCAGAAGTTAGGTCTTGTGAGTTCCAGCCTAGTGCTTTATCCAGCAAGAAACCCTGACTGTGCTGAAGTCTAAGGTCGCTCTGTCCTTGGCCTGTTCTATTAAAATGCTGCACTGGCATTCATATAAACCATTTACCAAGGGTAACATCCATTTGTTCTGCATCAAAAAGCAAGAGAGATTGACACGTACATAATCTTTTCCTATATGTGATGGATTGATCCTTGACTTAGGATCATTTCAGTTGCCTCTCCATTACAACAAGAATTTCCCAGGCTTTCTATGCAAAATGAGAATTGAGAGCTGTTAAACAAGCATTTCTCTTGTTCTTCCTGAGGAAACTTTATACCACCAATCCAAATTTGCAACACCTGCAGTGGTGAAAACCAAGGCTTAAAGGTGATCACTGTACATCTATGTTTGTCAAACAGCGATTTAAAAACACAAAAAATCCACACAGTATTTCTTTCAACATTTTCCAGAGAAGTTTTTTGTTTTGTTTTGTTTTTTCCAAAAATATCAACATAGTTAAGCATAGTGCATAATCCTCATACACAGGTTTACCTAGAATATTCATGGAACAGTGGGATAACAATGGCCAAGGGCATTTTCTTTATGTTCCAAGAAGGAAAGGGCATTTGTTGCCACTGATCGCTTTTCAGTAGAATTTCAGGAGCATGACATAAGTCTTCTTTGTACAAACTCTAATAATACTTTGTGTTTGGAATATACAGCATTCTAACAACAGTCTTTCATTGATACATGCTGTTTGTGTGTGACAAGAACTTTACTGAAATCCAGATGAGGGGATCGGTCCTGACCTTACGGGCAGCATACAAGAATCTCAGCCTGATTCACACTGCTGCACTCATTGAGGTGATATCTGAAACAGTAAAGAGGTGGTCCTGCTGTCAGGAGGATGGTGACAGTTTGCAGTATACCTGCTTAAAGAAACACTGTCTGATTTCTGGTGTTCCCAAGCTAGGCTCACCTTTGGAAAATTCAAACCTAGACCAGAAGGAAAGACCCTGTACTGATGTGGCCCCATACAACAAAAGCCTCAAAGTTTGCTGTAGTTCCTGCCCTGGAGTTTAGGAAGAAATTGTTTGATCTTGTGCAAACAAATGACAAACCTTCAAGTTACGTGTAAGCCTTTTCTGAGGTGAGAAACAGCAGCTCTGATGCAAAGCACATGGACCTCAGCAGAATTCATACCCCAGCACAGACCAATTCATGCCACCTATGTACATGTACAGAAACTGATTAATGGGCTGTCACTTTATTTGTTGACTGCTGAATTATTTATACTTATAAAGTGTTTAATAATTTAGAGCTGATATCTTAACAAATTACAGCTGAAAGTGACAAGGGGAAGGTGGCACAAGAGTCTCACTTGAGATCAATGCCCTTGTTCTTGGGGCACTTTGGAATATGATTTCTGCTGACTGTCATCAGCAAAAAAAAGGAAGTGGGAAGTATGTTGATTTGGTATTACATGTTAAATAGAGAGAACTGCATATTTCAGTAATCAAAGGAAAAAAGTTGCTTTAAACCAAAAAGAACATGAAATTACTCTGAAGAAATCTACATTTCCATATGAAATGAAAATCATTGTCTTAAAAAAAAAAAGACTAAATAAAAGCTAATTACAGTGTTTGTTTTAAAAATTTTGTCTCAAAGCATTTTATCCATCTTTTCTTGCCACAAAGGATTTAGATACGTATTGATTTTGACCTGCATGCCACATCTTTACAAAAAAGCAAAGTCATCTTAATATGAAGAGGTTATTTTTTACTGTATCAGGATGGAAACAAAATTATCATCTACTGGTTCTATGTGAGTTAAACTTAGAGTATATGAGAAGCAGGAAGAAGAATTCTGATTTTCAAGAAAATCTAAATGCTAACCAGCATAAAGGCTGAGTCAAACTATCCGAAGGCAAAACTCCTGTAAAAATCCTCTATATAAGTAAATAACATTTTAATCCAGGATACTTTTTTTTTTTCTACAGATATTTTTATAGAAGAAAAAATACTTCAATGTAAATATCCAAAATAGTAAATTCTATTCTCTAAGCAGGAATTTCCTGGGTATTAACTCACTCTATTTCCTTCAAATACCACAAGAATGCAGTGTCTAGTGGAATCATATTTCGGTGAAACACAAATTATTGACACAGGAATAAGTCTCCTGTGATAGAAATGATACTATCATTGCTGCAGAAAAATTCATTGTTCGGGGTAACTTCCCCATTGATGACAACAGTTTCATCTTGTAACCCCAGTTCTATGATGTCCATAATACAAAAACAAGCTGAGCTGGCCACTGTTTAATTCTGGTAGTACTGCACATCCACATACAAGATACTGTTCACCAGTGCAAGACTGACCTCTGCTTGTATTCAGCTTGCTTCAAGCAAGCACCATATGTCTTTTCATCACGGTAGCACAGACACTGTGGCCTTGAACATTGCAAATCTCCTCCAACTCTAGTCCACACAAACCCTCTATACCTGCCTCCCAGTATACTTAGGCAGCCAGCATTTTTTTTACTTTGATGTAGGCAACTGGAATCTTATAAGAAATAATACTGCACATGTGGTAGAAACTTGGTTTTTTATTTCCTAGTATTAGCTTCTTCAACAGCAACTGCTTTCTGTCTCTGTGATTTAATTGCTGTTTATCTCCACGGAGACTTTTCTATGTGCATACTGCCAGCTGGACTAGGATCAGTAGGTGGCCATTACTGGACATTTGGGAGCAATGACTTGAATTAAGGCCAGCTGAATGCTACTAGCAGTATTTTCATTCTGTCCTCAGACACAGGCTCACCCACAGTATTTCTTCTGCAGTACAGAGAGTTACAAGACTAAAATGTCTGGAAACAGACTTCAGGAATTTCAAGATCTAGTCAGGTCTTCTTTCCATAATTCTATCAATATCTTCATGGCAGAAACCTACTCAGCTACACTAGGGACCTAACTCATATCTGTATTGTAAACTGCTCTTAAGAAACCCATCCTAAATTCCCAGTAGGGAGCAAGTGATGAACTACATTAGAAGGGTATCTTGTTCCTTGGTCTTTACCCCATGAGTCTTGCAGCTTTGCTGCCTTGAACGAGTCACAAACACAGACTCCCTTTTTTTCACACCATGGAACAATTTATTAAGAAGAAAGTTATATAACAAAATTGAGGGTTTATATATAGTTTTCTCTATAGTGTTGCTATGTTCACATGAATATTTGGTAGGGCTGGGAATGTTAAGGGGTAACTAAAACTGCTAAAAAAATGTTCTGGTATGTAAGTAAAAAATAGATAAAGGAAGCAGAAAGTTAGCATGAATAACAAATCTTGGCTGAGAAATGCTTAGTTTTTAAATTCATTATCCTCAGTTGTTAAAGGATACTATCTCTTTTGATATATATTTTACACTTCTGAGTTTTCTAATATGAAAATGCTCTAGTTAATGATTCCCAGGGTGCCAGTAAGATATAAAAATGGACAATATCTTTTTATCTTTTGGTATGGGGAATATAATAAGTGAAAAACAAAGATCTGTGGGTTTTTGAAAATGATGAAGCAAAATCAAATTGAGTTGTTGCCCTCCTAAAGACTTCATATGCAGAAATGCATTATTTTTACTTGTTCTAACTAAAATTTCTTTTCTTTGATACAGATTGTCTAGCATTGGAGGGTCAAAAGCCTATGGAAAACATAAGTTTTTCATGAACACACATAGGACTGGTTTCACAATTTGACTAGGAGTCTATATTTGTAATTCCTTACATATTAAAGTTGAATTATTAAAACTAAGGATGAGAGTTATCTCAATGAAAAATATTGCTGTGGCATCACACAAGTATCCAGGGCATGTAGGGATACTCCAAATAATAAAAAATCCAGCACTGTATCTACTAAGGCATAGATCACTAATCCACTTGAGATCTTCAGCCCGAATCTTCAAGATCCCCACTGAGCAAGATCCCTGATATTTGGAGGGCAGTTTTACCTCTTCTCCTCCCCAGCCTAGGGTAGCAAACATGATCAGCAGGAAACCTGGAACTGACGGTAGAAATGACAGAGTGAAGTCTGAAAGATCATGGCACAGAGCTTTATTGGTCACAGGAGGTAGTCAGCTATGGCATTCCTTTCCTTCACAATTCACGTGATGCCCTGACACCAATTCCTTGAAGACAGCATTCAAAACTCCTGAAGCTTAAGCATAACAATAACATAACAATAGCATATGAATTACTTAGGAACATGAACAGGATATTAAAAGCGAGTTAGAGAAAATACGGTCTTCCAGGTAGCTTATTGTTCTCTGGAATGTAAAGTCATAAAAAATGTCTGGGATCAGTATCAAACTAATAGAAAGGAGAGCTGGTCAGGACATGATACAGAAAGCATCCCAGACTCTAACTTCTCTCTGTTCTTTGAAGCCTTCCTGTAACTGCCCATACAGAACCACGTGTGCATATTCATGAGCTGAAGTTCTAACCCTCAGCAGCTCTGCACTGAGCAACAAATAGTGACAAGATCCGTTTACTTGTTTGGGAACAGGAATTCACCCATGATGTTTTGTTAGTTCAGGAAATTTTCCTGGATGTAGTATGTTTTTTGGGATTAATCTGTAAGCAGCATACTGCTCTTTTAAACCTTCCTGTTCTTGAAACAGAAATAGTTTTGCACTGCACTTCTATTACCCTTGGTATTCGTTTTCATCCTTTGCTCACTCAGATGCAACTCTTCATCCTTTACTTTTTGGTTTGTTTGGGTTTTTTTCCCTACTAATACATTTTGAGAGAACAACATAAAAATTGTTATTAAAAAATCAATGTTTTGCTATCAGTTATGTTTTATGTTAGAAAACTCTGGGAATCTTCTCTCAGCTGGCCCAGATTGTTTTTCACTGATTCGGCACAAGTGTTTTCTGAGACTGCATAAAACCTCTAACCCACATATAATCTCCTATGCTATTAGTTTTCGTTGATTGATTTTTTTTTAGCATTTTTTTTTCCTATAAAACATTGTTTCTCCTGCTAGAATTTCTAGAGAATGGCAAATGTCATTGAAAATTGAACAGGACAAAGCACTTCAGACAATCCTGTCAGTAACAAATCTCTCCTAGCGAAGGGAGGAGTTGATGACCTGATAAGTTTTCCCTATTTTAAACCATTCAGGCTTGTGATGCTTTGGTTTTGTGTCTGGTTCTTGACAAACATGTGACAGATAGGAAGATAAAATAAAACTTCAGTAACTATCTGCATAACATAGTACTGCCTGTAAAAAGTAAATAATTCCTCTCAAATGATGCTTGATTTAACTTGATTTAACAGGTGATATGGCAAATTGCTCTGAATGAAAACTTTCCACCTGCAGTGTTGGTTGCCATAATAAGTAATGACATCTCACATGGCTTAAACGTTCAGAAGAACTGAACACATGCATTGTGAGGTGGGTGAGGGTTTGGTATTCCACAGCAATGCCACTAGGGCAGCTGGTTCCTTCCTACAGCTGGATCAAGGTGGGTTGAACAGCAATGAGGCAATGGTAATGAAAGGCATTTTGAGGAAAAAATAACCTCATTCTAGAAAAAATGAGAAACTATTCATATTAATGATAAGAAGCTACTCCTTTTTAAAGTTCAAATGATCAGGTCTGAATTTCTCATGGAAAAGGTCAGTACTCCTTCAAATTCACTGAGATATTGCATGAATAACCCAGAGATGCCATGCACAGGCAAAATTCAGAAGCCCTAACATAGTCCTTCCTGTTTGCTAATATGTATTTTCACTAGAAGTCAGAAATGAAAAGTTCCACCAAAGTAGTAATCTGTTAAGTCCTCAAATCCTGCAGATCTAAAGCAAACCATGGAGGGGTCAGTGGATTGCATGATGTCAGACTAGACTGTGGGTTCCTACTACCCTCTCCTGCTCTGCCCCACTAGCAAGTTGTAACACTTAGGTACCAGGCTCTCCACTAGCTGTTGGCCTCTATCACTTCTAAGACTACTTTCTGTCATAACAGGGGAATAATCACTAAACTACTCTAGCTAAGGAAATAATGGCATCTAGGTATCATGGGATGAGGGTACCTTGTGCAGAAAGGCCTACTCATGTTTGGACATGATCAGTACCTGAGCACATCAGGCTCTGGTTTTCAGCTACAGAATTGAGCAGTGAGAGCTTAACGAATGCAGACATTTGTGATTTTGTATGTCTCTGTTAACACTGGAACACAAAAATCCTGCTAAAATTACGTAACAATCATGGTAGCTGAGATTTCTCTCTCCTTTGAAACTAGAAACAGACAACCAATAGCACAGGGTGTTAGTATAGCAATTAGCCTTGTTTTTCTGAATGCTATAGTAAACACTTCCAGAGTTAAATTTAATATATAATCACTCCTAGTCTAAGAATGACAGCTGTTCAGGAGACAACCAATGTATATATCAATCTCTCCTGCAAACTATTCAATTTCCTTTAGATGTCTTGTGTTTTTGTTTTGGTTTGGTTTTCCCATCTGAGTTTGACTCAGTTCTTTTATGTGTATTTTTTATCTTTCACTTTTGGCTTGTAGCTATGTCTAGATAGACTTCTTAGTCTTTCACTTTTGCTATAATAGTAAGTGGACAATTTAATTCAGCAACTATAACATCAGTCAGATAAATGCCTAGGAGAAGATATGAAGCAGACCATTCAAAATTCCAGCACATGATTTCAAGACTATTGCAAAATGTTTTTCAAGGATTAAAAAAGCCCTTCAATATTAAAGCAAAAGGCAGATGCCTCACACGGTTCTAATTAGAAACAGCTTGAAAATGGTCTATGATATTACTTGAAAATGTCAAAAAGTTTCACCATGATTACATGCAACAAAGAATCATCAGAAGGAGGAGGTAGGAAAAGTTTACTGCTCATCTAGTATCCTAGTTATAATACTAATTGTGAAAACATTTTCCTATTAATAATAACAGAAAAAACAAGAAAAGGTATAGGAAAAACAAACAAACAAACAATCAAACAAACAAAAAAACCCCAAAAAAACCCACAACCAACTAAAAAACAAAACCAAAGCTGTAGGCACATCAGAACAGATGTAGTATGAAGAGATCATGACACCTGGTGAAGGAGACTTGCATTTTTTCCATAATTCCCTTTCCATTGCTGAATAATAGTCTCAAATAAAAAGAATTTTAAAAAATTTGGATTCTCCTAAAAATATCCTCCCTGGATCATCAGAAATGGACAACACCAAAGCAAAGGTGACCATTGGCCGGTCTCATGGTTTTGCTGTAGTCCTCTTCCAAGCTTTACTCAGCAAAGCAAACCTTTCAGATTACATAGTCCTTATGCATTAAAATAACTCAGTCATATTCACTGTCTCTGTTGTCCCTCCCAGGCACCTTTGTGGTGTCATCAGCATCCTCCTCAGAGGAGACCATTTTCCAATTCTCATCGCTGCTGGATAATGAATGCTACATTTGAGGTTATTGAGGGGATGGGTAGCTGAATCATGGAAAACAACACTGAAGTAATGCTACCTTGACGGATGGAGAATACTCAGTAAAACATGTAGGCTGAGTTTTCTTTGGTATACTTAGTTCATTTATGGGCAGATTGCCACAAAAGAAAAAAAAAAAAAAAAAGGGAGAAAAAACCTACACTTTATTTATTATTTAAATAAACAGGTTTATTCTGCTTCCATTTTGTGCTCAGTTTTATAACAATATGAGTCCATTTCCCCATCATTCCTTAATATCTATATTGTTTAGGACTTTATATACTGTATGATTAGTTGGCATTGGTACTGTTCAATCTGTACTAATCTGTATGCATTTATATTGTGTGAGCAGTTCTCTAATTGGTTTTCATCCAAGTAATCCCACAGAGAATAAGGTTACATGCTGAAAAGGGCTGAGGTGAGAGAGTGGTTAAAAGGGGAGTGCAAACTCTTTTCCCATCCTTATTAAGAATGCTTTGCACATCTGCATTTTCTAAAAACATTCCTAAACTCCCTCTCTGTGAATAAGCATAAAGTCTATTCCACAGTAGAGAGAAAATGAATCTATTTCAGAGAAACCCACCCATATCTGCCTTATTCCTCCCATGTTGCTTTACTTCTTGGTCAGCTAGCGTTGTGAAAAGTAAACGCTACAGTCTAAAAAGAGGAGAAAAAATATAATTACAGAGCAAAGAAACACAGAAAATACCTCTTTGTAGAAAATACAAATACACAATTTTGTTCAGATTAACAGAGAATTTACAGAATATAGACTAAAAATGTTGTTTCCCAAAGGTGACTAACAGAACTAAAAAAGAATAAATCCAATACAAAAAAAGACTAAAAGCAAGTCAGCACTTTCAAGCTTAGATGCTTTAATCCATATCTGGCCACTTTGCTTAACAACAACTTAAATTTCAGATATTCTTCACACCAAAATTTCTGAAACAGTTTGACAAGTGCTGCAGGTACTCAAGGTATTAATTTTGTAAATGTTGATGATAGCACTTGAATTTTAAGGAAATATACGTTCAATCATTTCATTTAATTGCATAATAATAACACACTTTCATATTCCTGGCTGCAAGGACATTTCCCTGGTTAAGTTTTTTAAAAGGTATTTTATATTAGCTGTCACACACCTCCCAGAAGAAAACTTGTGGGAGAAAATTAGGTAGAAGTTATTCTCTTTTTCTTTAAACATAAAGATAAATCTTAATTCTTTCCATATAACTGTTCATTTAAATTTGTAAGTACCTATACACAGTCATTGTTTTTTTTTCACCTCATTAGCTTTTTTTTTTCACAATTAGATCATGTTCTATCTTTGATTATATTTTTCATTTCCTTTAAAAAGACTCTTAAGTCAACATACTGAGAAACTGAATGTAGAACACACTCACTATACATACTCATGCCCATATTATCAGAAAGTATTCAAATATTTATTTTAAAAACACGGGGCTTGTTTGCCATATTCACAACTTCCAATGGCTAGATTTTAGAAGTGTCTTGTTTGTTTGTTTTTTCTTTAACTTTTTTTTTTTTAGGTTTTTTTTTGTTTGGTTTTAGTTTTTTGTTCGTTTCTTTAGTGAAAATTTCTTGCAACTGTATGCTCATGCTAGTGGGAAAATGCAATTTCATTACGTATGGTTAAACAAAACCCTTTTTACTAGTCAAGGAAAAGATACTGTAAACTACTTTTCTGGATTTAAAAATAAAGCAAAAGATGAATTTTTAGATTTTACTGAGAGACTCATAGAGAACAATTTTTCTTCAATTAACTATCTTCTCTGTGTAAGGAACATTAATCTGGACTCTAAAGGAAGACAGTTGTCCTGTTAAACTTTGCAATGATTTACACTGAAGGACAGTGTATGCCTACTGTTTCCCTCCCCCCACTTACAAACACCACCATGCATTATCTTCTGGTAACCATCTCTGGAATATTCTTAAAAGCTGCTAACATAATACATTAGAATTCAGGCATGTGACAGATACAAAATTAAAGTTGACCTTCTCTGTCAGAAAAAAAATAAACAGCAACCATTAGCAGCTTTGTACTTCTGCATTTAACTCCCTATTTTCTCCCTCCCTAGTTTGGGTCCATTAACTGACTGGTGCAAAAAAGACCCCCAGCAACACTGACTCCCTGTAGATATACTACAATCTCTGGATATTACACTTGGCTATATCCTTTACTTCACAGTCTAATTTTACATTTGAAATGATTCACTCCTGAGTTGGTCATACAACAGTCATGTAGACAAGAGTTGCCAAAATCGCTTAAAAATGTCCTGTGTCCATATCTCTATGAACCTACAGTTTGCCCCGGAAGAAGATAAGGCTTTGTGCTGATATTTGCATTTTCATTATTTTACTAGTTACTCCAAATTTCTTCCTAAACCCAGTCAGTTATAGCAAGAACATCCTTTTATTCACCTGACAAACTATTCTAAACAGTATATTTTGGGGAAAGTATCCACTAATATATATATTTTGTTAACAAATTTCCCAAAGTTTGAGGGTTGTTTTTTTCTAAGCAGAGGGCAGACAAGAGAATTTCACATCTACAAAACTTTCAGAATATCAGGATCCTTCAGGGTAAATAAGGTAGATGACTATCATATTAAGTTTGATGGAAATAAGCACAGGATTTTAATACCACATCTCACAAAAGGACCTACTGTACAGAATTACATGGAGAATTTATACACAACAAAAAGGTGATTTTCAAAATATCAGTGCTGTGATTCTGTCATGAACTTTGACAAACATTCAGAGCAAGACAGCACTGTTGTATTTATTTTAAGCATTTTACAAGCACCTCAGTATAATTTGGGGGCTCAACATATAAACATATCCTGAGCCCAACTAGGTGTTGATGGCAAAGTGAATGCATTACCAGCTCCATTTTCTTTCAACAGCTGCAAGGTTTTCTGTTCCTGTCTGCTGGGATTTTTCCCATATCTTTCCAGTGTTCAGTAAGGCATGGTATATCTTTGAGAGAAAGAAAGTTACCACAGTAACAATTAAATGCAGACTATATTAAATCCCTGGTGGGACAGGGTTTATTATCTTTCCAAAGGTTAAAATATATACCCTGAAATCAGAAACGCTTGTCTTTTGACCTAGGAGGAGAGGATGATTTTAATTGTCATCCACAATTAAATGTAAGCCATTTCTGCTTACATTTTGATATTTTCCTGACAGTTTTGTATTTATTCTCCACAATGACAATACTTTTAGATTTTCTTCTGGGTTTTAATGCACACATAAATTAAAAAGAAAACACAACCCACCTTTTTGATAAATTGATGGAGGTTGGTTTGAGTTTGTAGAAAACATTCGAAACTTTTCAAACAAAATCCTACTTTCAGTGTGTAAAATGTCACTGAACTACCCCAAAATCTGCAATCATCTTGGTATCCTTGAGGATAGGCTTCTAAGTACTTCTTAATACTCTTCTTTGTATTGTTTTATCTGACTGCTTAGACACCAAACACCTTCAGAAGTCTTGTACAGAAGAGGTGCAGGAAAAAAAAAAAAAAAAAAAGAATTTGTTTCTGCCAAAAAACTCATAAGCTCAAGGACCGTTTAACTTCACTCAGTCACTTAGTTTATTTTGCATTAGAGGAACTTCTCATTTAATTTACCAGTCTATAATAGGTAACTTTTTCAATATGAAGCTAAAGGTCACTATTATATGTAAGGAAAATTAAGCCAATGTTCTTGGTTGCCTTACAGTTCTCCTAGTTCAACTACTCCAATAAATGAACATGTACAACAAGCCGAAGGGCTTTTTATTACAAATTTAATTCATTTCTCTAGACAACTGTGAAATTTGCCATTGACATTAGTCATTACCCCAAGGCGAACTAAAAGATGATCTCAGTTAATAAATGATCCTTAACAAGGAACGCTCCTATCTTCTGTGATATTGGCACAGGCACATTTTATTAATGCAGGGCCAGCTTCCTGCCAGAACACCAGCATTCACGACTATTTGGTGTGCTTGTTTCCTCTTCCTGCTCCTGATATTAATAATTATGCAACGGGATAATTAGCAACACAAAGAGACAGTACTATGTGCTTGCAGCTAGATTTTCAGCACGTTAACCTTCTGGGAAATAAAGAACAGAAGCAAAGAGTCTAGCCAAATAACCAATGCAGGTTGATTTCACAGTGTGTAAAAGGCTAATTATCTGTGAAAAGTCTGACCTCAAGTAACAAAATTACACAAATGTGCAGGCATTTTATCTTAAATAAAACTCAGATGCACTAGTTCATAACGTGAGGAATCATAGTTAAAAACTGTATTCCAGAACTATTTATTCTATATATGGGTTTATAAAAATAAAAGGAAATGCATGGCAGATGTAACAGTCTCCTGTAAAATGTTAACTAGTTATCCAAATACCTGCAAAGGTAGGGTAAAATAAACTCTCCCCATCCCCCAGTCATTGCAATGCTAAAAAACAAACCAAACAAACAAACAAACAAAAACCAAACAAAAAAAACCTGAAAAAAAAAATCCAGTATGTGACAGAAGTAGGTTAAGTGCATTTTGTTTACTGGAGACAGGCTACAATAAAAAGCAGAAAATATTACTACTTCTTTACAGATACCATGTGTAATTCATTCTGATATAAGAATATTTATCCACTAGCAGTAACAACAAACCACAATTTTTGTCAAGAAAAAAATAAATTGTATTTGCAAAAAGCAAACACATTACGGAGTGTGTAAAAATGCAATATTCCCATTTTCTAGTCAGAGTTCCAATTTATTGAAGTAACAGAGCAGAAAATGCACTGACAGCTGTTACATTTTATTGCGAATTAGTATATACGTTTTATATCCAGTGAGCAAATGCATGATACATTGTATTCCAGTAATTGCCACTGGCTTTCCAAATGGAAACTGAATGATCTTAGTGCAATTACACTCAGGAGAGTAAGTGTAACAAGCTACAGTTCTACATTATAGCTCTTTAACAATACCAAGAATTTTACTCTGTTTTAAAAAATAAAATAAAAAGGTCAGACTGTACATACAGAGACAGAAATATATATTTATCTACAGATGATAAAATGAGTATTTCTGGTATTCTGGTTTAGATTTGGTTACATATAACACAACATATATGTTTCAAAAAGTTTGTAACAACTATGATGAAGTTTTCTGCTAGCTTAGTCATTTGTTCAGCGCAATGGTTGGGGGGGAGGTGGAGGGGGAGAGGAAGAAGGGAATGGACAGAATGATTGGAAACTTTGAACACATAAAATAAAAACTTCTCATTTCACACAGGATATAAATGCTTGTTATTCTTAGACCACAACCTAATTTTCCAGTATCCTTGTACAGAAAAGAAAACATTTGCTTTAAAAGGTTTAACACAGTACTTTCAGACGTAACATTTTAAATGTTTGTTACCGCAGGTTTTTACCCTCCCCAAGTTAACTACCTGAGACAGTAGCACTCCAAAGAGAGACAATGTACTGAGATATTAATATTTCAAACGCATTAAGGGGAGTGAGGGCAAGGGGGGGAAACAAGTTTTGGGTTTTGTTTTTTACTAACCTTCATAACATATTTTAAACCATTTCGTTGGGCAACCAGTCTTGTGACAGCTTCTGCACCTTCAAGCTCTAGCGTGAAGCGCTCAGTAAAGCCGGCAGTCTCCTCCCCTCTAGTGGCTACCAGCTCTCTTTGCAGCAAACAAGAGGGAGAGAAAGGCCTATAGAGGACCACCTCAGGGCTATTTGTGTCATTTTTCTAAGCTTACAAGGGAAGGGGGGAAAAAAAAAAAAATAAAAGAGAGAGAGAGAAAACCAAAACCTACAACAAAGCAGGCAGTCTATCACTGCAGCAAATAAAATTTATCAGTCATTTAAAACAATATGTTAGTAGTGACTACAACTTAATCAACACCAACCTGCTGACATAGATTTGCAATTTGAGCAGGTTATTAGTGATCGAATTAACAACATGTCACAACTTGTATCTGTTTTATTAAAGGAAGCTGAGTAATGCAACAGGGCTATAAACAACATGCATGGAGACATTTTTCAGGCATGCTGACTACTGCTGTACAGCCCGTGAAAAAGCAGTTAGAAATGATCTCTCTGATTTTGTCTTTTTTGCAGATGCTTATAGATTACTGCATATCGGTGTTACCATGAAGCATGAGGATCTACACCATAAACCTGTACCCCAGAGAAGTTAGACCCAATACAAAAAGGCATAAAAATATCAGTCCTGCCACATCTAGTAAAAGAGCTTGAGATTTTTCACTCAATGGGAGGGGTTGGCACAGGGAAGCAATGAGCAAATAAAGGATGCTGAGATAGGTTGTGATTTCAGCAACGCAGTAACCTAATCACTTTCAGTTTTTTTCTTTGTGGTCCTATGATAGAGGATTTTAAGAAGACATGAGAAGGAGAAGTACAAAGTGAGACTGCACGATTTTCTTGAGTTTACCCAGATCTCTTCCTAAGTACATAAAATAACACAAGAGAAAGTATAGTGTCCCTATAAGCATAGTAGCCTGTAAGTACTCAACACTTACAGTATTTTTGCAAGCACGAGTTAAAATTCTTTCACTTTTCAAAACTTGTCCCTGAACAACGTTAATTTCACACTCAACTCTTTACTTCTGTATCAGTCCCATGCATAGACACCAATATAAAAATGCGAATTTTCACAAGTTTAGATGAAAGAATTGTTTCAGAGGATCATTGTAAGCAGAGTTCAGTATGAGCTGTACAGATCAGATCTGGTAACGTATCCAAGGCCGAGGGTAACCTGACCAGATTTTGATTTACACCCATTTCTAATTCTGAAACAATTAGTTTCAGCCCAACCAGTAGCTTGAGAGCATTTTCATGAGAAACAAGAATTTAACATAAACCCACATAACCAAGGAAATACAGAATTGAAGCTGTCAATTCTTAGGCCCAATAGAACACATAAAGAGGCTTGTTAATGCTGAACTAATTGGCATTCTTGGCTTGACAGTCTCAGTAGAGAGACCAAGGAGTGAATAAGCATGGAGACTAAACTACCCTCTCACTCACAGGTGGTCCCTCTAGGTTAGGACTAAAGCATATTTGGAGATGAAGAAGTGAGGAGAAAAATGTACACCAACAGTACTGTTTAATTCATGAACAGGATATTTTTAACCTACACTTGAAGGCTTTGCAACCAATTCTTAACCACTGGCTGTTCTTACAGCATTGGGTAGCCTGTAAATAGGAAAACATGTTGATTTCCTTTCAGCAATAGCTGGTGTTTTATAATAAAGAGGAGATCTGATATTCTCCAGCCACTTCCATCACCATGTTAATTTCTACAGAAATAGCTGAAAAATCCCAATCTGGAAAATGTTGTACTCTGAAAACTGACCAACACAATCACATTATTTTCAGACACTCGGGAATTCACTTTCCCTCCTCAAGGCTGCTAAGTACAGACTAGGGAGTGTACCTGTATTCTTAGCCCCTCTGATGCACACAACAGATCACCCTCTGCATCCCATGCAAAACTAAGTGTTTTTTCTGGGAGCTCTCAGGATATTTGTTTGTTTCTATGTTTTTCTAGAGCTTCTATTATTTAAAAGTATGTCTATAGTTCTCAGTGATCTTTGGAAGGTTACTTCTGGAAAGGAGCAATAAGGGGGTAGCAATACATGTACTTCGAGTAGACAGGAGTTGAGCAGTTCTCCATAGAACACTGTAAAAGATCTTTCATGTTGAAAATGATGGATTAAAATACAGAGATATTGAAAATAAAATGCCAAATATTATCACAGAAGATAATTAACCATTTTAACAAAATTTTGGGGTCCACAGTAGATTTTCTTTCATTGGGAGTCCTTAACAATACCAAATAGCTTTTTTAAAAGGTATGCTTTGGCACAGTTACAAGTTACAGGGTTCAATATAGAAATGTAGGATGAAATTCAATGTTCTCTGTAGAAGAGGAACTTAAACTAAAATATTGACTAAAAATGTATTATTTTGTTAATTTTAGTCTACAAGAAAAGAAACAAACCAAAACAAAATAACAAAAAACAACCAAAAAGCCCTCAACAACAACAAAACCCCACCAAAACCAACCAATCAACCAAGCAAGCAAGCAACCAAAACAAAAAGAAACAAGTCACAACAACAACAACAATGAAACCCACCATCAAAACCCTAATAGAATGGAAATTAACAATCAGTGGAAATTAATGAGGAAATCCTGTTTCTATATATCTTAAAATTGACTGATTAAAAATGGCACATTCATAGCTCCCAGATTTGTTCACTTCTCAGATTTTCCTTAGTGTCAGAAAGATGGTGAAAGAGGCATTTCCAGCTCCTGGGGCAATTTGGAGATTGTTCAGCCCCAGTACAATTTTGTGCACCCTCAAGGCTGCCCTAACTTGCAGTAGCTTACAGTCATGCCCTGTAGCTGTTATACCAGGAGAATAGCCAGGCCACAACATGATCCTACACCTCTATACTTGTCCCTCCAGAATTCTTCAGCATGTTCCCTGAAACATGGGTTGGAAGATGGAGGAGAGCAACAGTAGAAAACTAGACTTTGTGAGCAGAATCACATCTCCTTATTGAAGTTAAAATGATTTATTAAAGTAAATTGGCTTACTCTTGTTAGCAGTAGATTTATAAAAGAGATAGAGAAGATACTCCTTACATACAAGTAGAATTACACACTAATTTAAAAGTAGTCAGTTAACTGTAACGCTTATAGACATCAACACTATCTCTCATGTGAAAAGTAGACTAAAATATTTGTCATTCTTCACTTTCAGAACAGCTAGAGTTAATCTGAACAGAAGAAAAGCAATGCTCTTTTCCTGAGACACAAACATCAATTCTAATGGCATTATTTTAGAATTATGGACATAATTTTCACAGCTTTTCTGGTCTTTCAAGTGAGGAATCTCCGACAAAGTGGTAAACAAACTGAATCCTGAAGCATTGAAAAAATTAAAGGTCACAGGTTTAGGCATTGACATCACTTAAACTTTCTATACTTGTTTAATATAAGAAATTAGATATGGTGTTCAGTTCTCCACTCTGCTAGCTGCATATGTCAACCATTGTGAATTTTCCTAAAGCTGTGTTCCCTTTGCAGAAACATTTGAAGTAGAATTTCTGGTAAAATTTGGGAAAAAAAAAATTTAATAATCTAGTCAAATTGCATCATTTACTTATTAGATGCTTATGAAACTCAAAATGTTAAGGAATTTGTCCATTGCTGTTTTGTTCTCCTGTGAAGCTGAATAACTCTTACAATAACAGAAGGATTGTGAGAAATAGATCATAAATGGTTCAAGATCAATTAATTTACAGTCTTGTCAAATGGGCTCTTTGAACTTAGCAGTCTCCATGAATAGTTTAGAAGCTAAATATTTAAACTTTCTAATACAAGAATTTATGGTTTACAGTTTCTGTCATGTGTGTGAATGTAACATATACATTTTTAATGATTTTACCTTATGAGTAACAATTTTAAACTAAGGCTGTTTTTTTTTCCCCCTGAAGACAAAGCAATAAATTAGGAATAGGTGCTAAATGTTTCACTCTACTGCTTCTTTGTACAACACACCAAGTGAAATTCTACTTCTACTGTCCATGGGAGGTATAGGGTTTAATAATTTCAGGAATGCTGATGTGCACTCATTTTAGCTGAGAGTACTACACTGGATCTGATCAGAGAAATGTAGCTTGGTAGTTTCGTGTCCTGTCTTAACAGATATGAGCCCAATCCCATGTGATGCATTTCTTGGGATTTCCTTCATTCCTCACACTGTTTACAAAATATGAGAGCATTGCACATTTTCTAAGTAGCATTCCAAACTATGACCAAAACTTTTAGCAGCAGAAAACACACTCACAGTGAGCCAGCAGAGGAAACCACACAGTCTAAGACTGCTTTATTATCCCACGTAGCTAATGAGGGTATTCCCACATCCAACCAGTTGGAACAGTAACAGAATCGTGATGAAATGAAAAACTGAGAGTAAATTACAAACAATGTGAAGCAGTTATCTCTTTACATTAATTTAAACTATACAAGTCATTAAAAGTGAAGAACTGACTCTTTGACAATCTAATAAGCCAAGCATTGTTTCCTTTTAATATACTCTTTAACATCTTTCTAGATGTGAGTTTTACTCCTGAGAAGACCAGCTGGTCAAAAGGGATGCACATCCAGCAGTAACAGTAACAGAAAAGAGCAAACCCATTTTCAGCTCCTCAGTAGACCAAACTATAATCCAGGGGAAATGGAGACTGCTTATTGCAATGGTACTTGTCTTGAGCAGAGACTCCAGGATGTTCTGTGTTTTTAACAATACATACAAAGAAACAGACTGAGTCCTAGTTATTGCTGGTGGGCAAAGGAGGAACATATTTAAGATTTTTCTGCAGATGAATGTGAAGGAGGCCAAGAAAAATATAATATAACCCTACAGATGCATAGTAAGTAATTCTTTTTCCCATATTGCAGTATCATATGCGAGGGAACACATTTGCTCCAGGATTGCCAGTTCACAGAAGGATCAATGCACAGACAGGTTCGTAGAACCTTGTGTGAACCAACAGAGCTTTCCAAATTCAAGGCAGATGAAAGGGAGCAAATGATCTATGCAGTGCCAAATTTTATATGGTGCTATAGATAGATGATCAATGCCAGCCATGTAGCAGACCCTTGCTCTGACAATCTGAAGGTCTGCTCAGGTGACTACAAACAGTAGATGCAAAGAGAGAACACATGAAGCACAGTGTGGGCGTTATAACTAGAGTGCTGTAAATTAGAAAGACGCACATTTGTAATTGGCATTGCTGACAAAGAAGTGGCACTAAAGTTACAGATGGAGTCAGAGCTGATGCTGGAACGAGCAGCCTAAATAGCTTGTCACTCTGAGCTCATTAAGAAGTAAAATGCAGATCAGGGAACAGCTAAGCAGCTGGGTCAGGTTGTTCATTGGCTAATTTAGTCTAAACAAGAAAGAGGGAAGGCATGAAACATGTTCTGGAAGAGTGTAAAAGAAAGCAAGGAACCAGAAGGGTAGGGGTGGCCAACCACTTGCTGCAAGCTGAAACACAGCATAAGAGAAAACATCAAAGCCAGAGAAAAAAGGAAAAAAAAAAGAAAAAGAAAGAAAGAAAAAAAACCCCACACCAAAAAATCCCCCAACCAACCCTGAAAAACAAAACTCCAAACTTAAATCAACCTTCTCCTTCCCTTCCTTTTTGATATTTCACTAAATAAACAAAATGCAAAAAATTGGGGTTTCAACTGTCTCAAAAAATCATTGAAATCCAAGAATCAAGTAATCAGCAACACACATGCCAGTCAAGCATACAGCTATCCACGGCTGAAGACCGACACTGACATATTCATACATATGTATGAGCGTCAGTATTTGCATGTCAGCGCTAAGCATGTAACAATGCAGGTACTTGGGTTAGAAAATTTGGCAAAAAATCCACTCTCTTTTCAGAACTGAAGCCAGACCTGCCACCACTGCAGTGAGAAGGCCTGAGGACAAAGAGTTCAGAGCCCTCTTCTCCCCAAATTATGAACCACCTGTCCACCTTCTTAAAACAGGTTTGCTTTCAGGGTCTTCTAACAAGTACACATGGACTCAGGGCACTCTAGGCTGAAAAGCTTACCAGAAAACCTCCACAGAGGCTACACATTTACCACAGATCCCCTCCCATGCTTGCCTTGCTCATTGCAGTCTTATTTTGTAGGTGTTCCACCCTTTCTGTAAGGACTGTGTGGAACTGGAGTGCAACAGAGGGGAAAGCTGGTACAACAATATTAACTAATTCTTTGTAATTAAAGTGTAAAATCTGCTCCATGCATAATCTTTATTTAGGTAAATTTCATAACCGATAATCAATTCTATGAAAGAGAAGGAAACAGGTGAGATAGAAATTCATGATCTGTTATATTTGGAAGCCATCATCAGTCAACGTCAAGATGTTTTTATGCATAAGCATGTAGGTATGCAGATTGAAAGGGACTCCTCTCTGATAGTAACAATTTGAGTGATCTATTATCATTCCCCCAAACTAAGTTTTAAGAAAGGTTATGACTTTTAAGCAATGTTATGTACTAAGATTGAGCTAAGGAAAGGAAAACAGGGGAAGGACTAGACACCAGAATTGTATGTCTTTGTATTATGTTCTGGCTTTCTGAAGTTCTCCTGGTGTCCCTAGACATTGTAGAACATAAAGATCTCAGAACAAACCTCCAAATTGTCCATAAAGATGTCATGATCCTGGCAAACTGTTGTGAGAAAGCCTGTACGGAGGTTTTCTACTCCAGTCTTTTGGAGATTTTAGTGTGCTCTCTAGCGTTAACATTCTCCCTGATTTTTTCCTTGTCGTTTTACACCTCTTTGTTTGATCTACAGTGAATAAATGTGTCAGTGCTGCTAGAAAGGAAAGTTGATTTTCAGATTTAACGGAGAAAAAGAGCTGAAATTTGAGAGCTTTCTCTGTGAGGGAACTGTTACAATGTTCTATTATCCCTGCAGGGATGAGAGAAATTCTTGTAAATATTACTTATTTAACAGATTATTCTTAAACAACTTATCAGACTACTTAGTGAAATCATATGAACAAATCATAAGAGAGTGTTGAATTGAAATGATTAAGGCTTGTTTAATTTATCAAAACCAGAACATTTTCCTAACATCATAATATAGATCTCAGTTACATAGTCTTGAAATAACTGGTGGATCAGTTTTCTGTCATGTCTGTTGGTGTGGTACATAGGTAGTAGATAGAAATTCAGCTCTATGAGTAGGGAACATCATCTATTTCTCTTTTTCCCTTTCCCTCCCCACCCTCCCCCCTTTCTATTTCTCAAAATGCATTCCTTTTTATTGAAAGAATTATATTGATATTTTAAGATGTCATTATTCTCCAGACAAATATTTTACACAGAGGAAGTTCGATCAGATTTTGCATAAGTCACTTTCAAGACATCACAGTTTTATTATTCATATTCTTTTCAATACAGTGCTAAAACTTAGAATAAAGAAGGTTTAACAAATTTTCAGAGTCTGAAAAGACAGAGGGAGGACAATACATTTCATTTGTGGCAGCAGAACAAGGTTGTCTCAATAGTTATTGCAGAAAGACCTTTCTTGGACAAGTAGCTCTACTACAAATAGCACAGAGTGTTTGAGATTGCAAACAGTGGATGTTCTCAAGGGATAAGTTGTCATGCTGGGATTTGGAATAGCAGAATCTGATGTGCTGTAACCAAGCAGTAATATTCAAATCCTAACAAGAACACAAGGACAGGATGATTTGGTGCATAGAAAATGGGACTGGATCATATTCTTTTACTGACACACTTAAGATAAAATTCTTCTAAAGACTTCCAGGAAATCCTAAAGTTAAAAAACAAACCAAACAAAATAAAACAGAACAACAACAGCAACAACCAAACCTCCATGTTTATTATTGATTGTTCAGAATTTCATATTGGTAATCCATTCCTCCTTTACCCATCCCCTTCTTCAAATAGGTATCTCAGATCAGCAGGTACTTAAAAATTTGAGCCAATTTAAATAAAGTTGAGAATGCTACCTCTTCTCAGAGGAACCTTGAAAATAGTATTTGTAGGATGTTTAGAAACCACAGAATGAAATACATATTTTTGTTGGTATTACAAACCAATATAATTTTAATTTTCTTCAGTATTATTATGTTTTCATGCTGTTTGTTCATATTTATTACTTTTGTGTATTTATATGCATCAAAAATTAATATGAAGATTTGCTAAAGCAATGATATAATTGCTTCAATTGGAAAATCAGTACAACTTGAGACAACAAACAATATGTTCAATTTATGAACCCTGCTTCACTTATTTACATTTAACATTCTGAATATATTTGATCCACTTAGTTGATGGATTGTAAGCATATTAGGTTAATTAAATCTATCTTGCAAGTATACTTTTCAGAGCTTACATATTTTTTTTTGAGGTTGGTTATACTTAGAGGAATATATATGCTCCAGAAAAAAATTGTAAGTTACTACACCTCAATTCAGCAAAACCCAGTATTTCTAATTTCAGTAACATCTCTCACAGGCTTTCAAGTAAGTCTGAACTTTACTGGAAAATTTTACTGTTTGTCGTGATAGGGAGGTATTTTAAATTCTCTAGTTTAACTTAGCACCTCCAATGTCCCTTCCTCTACCCTTTTCTGCTGTGATTCATTTATTAGAAAACAGGATTTACAGAGAGAATTCTTTCTGATAAAATTTTTCCTTCCTCAGGTGCTGAGGGAGTTGGCTGAAGTCATTGTCAGACCACTCTCCAACATATTTGATAAGTCATGGCAGAGAGGAGTGGTGCCTGGAGACTGGAGGAAGGCAAACATCACTTTAATCTTCAAAAAGGGTAAGAAGGAGGACCCAGGGAACTATAGAGTGGTCAGCCTCACCTCCATCACAGGAAAGGTAAAGAAGTAACTTATCTTCAGCACTGTCCTTAGGCATACCAATGACAAGAGGGTCATTAGGAGCAGCCAATGTGGTTTTACCAAAGGGAAGTCATGTTTGACCCATCTGATCGCCTTTTATGAGGACATAACCAGGTGGATGGATGATGGTAGAGCAGTGGACATTGTTTATCTTAATTTCAGTAACGCATTTGCCACTGTCTATCCTTGCAGCTAAACTGAGGCAGTGTGGTCTGGATGATCAGATAGTGAGGAGGATTTGGAACAGGTTGAAGGGAAGAAGTCAGAGAGTTGTGGTCCGTTAGATGGAGTCTGGTTGGAAGCCTGTATCTAATGGAGTCCCACAGGGGCTGGCATTGGTACCAGTACTATTCAATATATTCATCAATGATCTGCATGAGGGCACAGGAGTGCACTGTCAGCAATTTTGCTGATCACACCAAACTGGGTGGAGTGGCTGGCACACTGGAGGGTTGTGCTACCATTCAGTGAGACTTAGACAGGTTGGAGAGTTGAGCAAGGAGAAATTTAATGCAGTTCAACAAGGGCAAGTGAAGAGTCTTGCATCTGGAAAAGAAGAACTCCATGGATGACCATAGATTGGGGACTGATCTGTTGGAGTGCAGTGAAGGGGAAAAGGTTCTGGAGGTCCTAGTGGATGGAAGGTTGACCACGAGCCAGCAATGTACTCTTGTGGCCAGGTGTGGTACATTAGAATATGTACAGTTAGTTGGTCAAGAGAGATTCTCCTTTCCCTCTACTCTGCCCTGGTGAGAGGCCACATCTGGAATATTGTGTCCAGTTCTGGGTCCTTCAGTTCAAGAAGGACAGGGAACTGTTTGATAGTCCAGTGCAGAGCCACAAAAATGATTAAGGAAGTTGAACAACTTCTTACGAGAAGAGACTGAGGGAGTTAGGGCTCTTTAGCTTGGAGAAGAGAAGACTGAAGTGTAGTCTTATTAATGTTTAAAAATATGTAAAGGGTGAGTGCCAGGAGGGTGGAGTCAGGCTTTTGGTGATACCCGATGACAGGACAAGAGGCAATGGTTGGAAGCTGAGGCATAGGATGTTCCATGTAAACATGGGGAGGATTTTTTTCACTGCGAAGGTGGCAGAACACTGGAAGGGGCTGCTCAGAGAGGTTGTAGAGTCTCCCTCTCTGGAGATATTCAAAACCCACTTGGATGCATTCCTGTGTGATCTGGTATAGGTGATCCTGCTCTGGCAGGGTGTTGGACTGGATGACCTTTCAAGGTCTCTTCCAACTCCTAACATTCTGAGATTCTGTGATTCTCAGCCTGTGGAGTTCAAGATACTAAAGATTGCTAGCTAGGTTTCTTGCTGGACTGGGCACCTGATTTCTAGACACTTTTAGGTTTGGGGTTTGTTGTTTGTTTGTTTGTTTGTTTGTTTTTATTTTTGGTTGGTTGGTTGGTTGTTTTTTTGGTTGGTTGGTTGGTTGTTTTTTTGGTTGGTTGGTTTTTTGTGTGTTTGTTCGGGATTTTTCTGTCTTGCTTTGTTTTGTTTTCCCCACTGAACAGCTTTGATCCTTTCTTGCTGCAACTATAGAGATCTGGGGTGATGTGAGCTACCAAGCATCCCAAATTTCCCTCTGCTGTGTCTAAGAAAGAGGGACTAAGCAAGGTGCCCAGGATTGATGAAAACTATGAGTAAAAACCTTTGAAGAGATGGAGTCTGCATCACACTTAGAGGTCAATAGTGATGTAAATAATAATTGCTAAAGATGGGTTCAGATTCAGGATAAAGGAAGCAGTGATTTTATTGCTGTCTTTTCTGATGTTTCCTTAGATTGCTGTCAACTTTAAGACGAAGTCAAGCACCTTGGCAATTTAGTATTGAGTAGACTGGTTCCATTTTCCTGAAATCACATATGCTTTGTGTGGCTATAGCCTACATCCACACAAACTTTCTCAATATGAAAAATCTGCCTTCTAAGGCATGACTTGTAAAATTCAATGAATTGAGCTCACTCCTATCACACTTATCACTTCAGAACCATGACAACTTTTTAGTGAAATTAATCTTTAATAGAATCAAGTATTTGTGAATTGCCTGGCTTTGGTTTGCATAGAGAAACCAAGGGAATTCTTTCACAACAGATCATATTAACCTACGCATCTAAGATGCTAGATCAGTTTTGGTACATCAGAAATGTACTGAAATCTGTACATTTCTAATCAGAGAAATTATATCTACCAGTTCAATTATATGTGCAATTACTCATACTTCAATCATGGGAGATACAAAAATTCAGTGTTTCATTCTAACTATGTAAAAAGGAAATACATATTTATGAGAAATATTTTTGTCTTTTCTTTTTCTTTAAAAGAATTCTTAAGGGGTAAAATCCTAGACTATAGGTGGAAAAAAGACTGCATAATACCCATGAATCCCTCACCAAACACAATATTCATTACTCATCTGTACTGTTTTTGCTAATATATTAACTTTTTTTTTTTTTGTGACATTTGTTTCTGCAATGAATAGTAGGTTCTGTAAGCAACAATGTTTAGACACAGTAATAATATGTCACAAAATATGCAACTTGCCCTAAAGTGCATACAGAACATGAATAATTGCCTCAATGACTTTCTGAGATCGCTGTTCCCTTATTTACTTATCCTCAGGAAAAAGAAAAATCAGAAAAAAATATGCTAAATTTTCATATTGCAAAAGCCATAAAAACTCCTGTGTTTCTTCTCACCATCAAAGTGACCCAAATAATTTTTTTCTTACACCTAGCCTTAAACTTCCATGGTAGAAAGTTGAAGAAAGTCAGCCTATGCCGAGGTTCTTCCAACCCACATGATCAAACATAATCGGTTTGTCTATTCCCAACTGAGATAATAATTGCCTCCTATGACAAGGGATAGGAGTCTCAGCTGTGAAGGCTGTAGTTCAAATACTTGTTAGAGCACTGAATGGAGGGCTGTCACAAACATAAAAATATGTTTCAGTTTCCACCTTTTTTCAAAAATTAGATGGTAAGAATATCAAACACATAAAGTCAGGAAAATCCAGATAGAGAATGATGAAATATATGAGAGTTTAGGAACAATTGTGTACTGTTTTCCAACTGGAATTCTAATTCATTCAGCACACAGGATGAATATGTAAAGGAGTATACACCACTGTTCTAAGGATATGTCTACAGTGAACAACATTGTGCTGTGAAAAGATACCCAACTGGCTCCAAAGCTAGAAACAATCACAATATGAAAGTGAAGTGACCTAATTAGTCCCAGTGCAAATACCATATTCACATAGCTATATTGCTTCCTATACGTGAGCTAGTATACCTGTGTGGCATAACACTGTGGCATACACTTATCCTCTCTTTTGGGACTAGCTTGAATAACCTTATGTGAAGTGTGTGTGGATGTGCCCTACATTTCTCAATTATCCCAAGTTCTTAATTATCTTCAAGTGCTTGCTATCGGAACTCAACATTTTGAAAGACGAGTTTATCAGTGGGTAATTAATATATCTTTATCTGTAGGCAATTAATATACCCTTAAGATATTCAAGAAGAATAGGATTTTCAACATCCAAGAATGTTTTAAAATAATTTGCTTTTTCAGAAGATAGGTGTGACTCACTCTTTCTAAAAATAAGGCACTTCAGAAGCTGTCAAGACCATACCTGAATATCTGCCTGTAAGATTCACTAGAAACCTGGAAAGGAACTCAACAGAATTTTTCTCTTCTTTGGAAAAAAGGGGAAGCAGATCTCCCTCCCCTTCTCTCTTGATCTTTTTTTATCTCCTTTTTACCTCTTTTTTTTTTTTTCTCTTCCTTTTTTCCTCTTAGTTTTTCATTTAATTCAGATTTTTTATGGTGAGGATCATACTTTAAACAGTATCATAAACAGGAAAAAAAGAACCAACCAAAACAAAAACCTCAACAATAACAACAACCACCAAAACAAAACAAAGCACAAAAAGCCCCAACCAAAAATAATCAAAAAACAGAGAGAGAGGAAAAAAATTAGAAGGAAATATTATGTGTACTCTATGTATTTCCAGACTGTCTGGAGCCAAGAAAGGATACTACTGTGAGATGCTCTATGTTTGTAGCAAATTATATGAAAGTAGCAAGGAAGAAAATAGCCTATAATATGACTAACCTCTTTCAGTTAATTTTTTGGTGCAACCTTGATCCTAATTTCAGTAACAAGAAGAAGTGTCAAGTACTACACCACGAAACCACCAACACTTAACACAGAATTTTTTTTTTTTTTTTTTTTTTTTTTGGTGGATTGGCTTGGTTTGGTTTGGTTTGCATTGCTTTGCTTGTTGGGCTTTCCTTACAAGCTACTTTAATCGGTACCCTGTACAGAAAGCAGACAGGAGTTAAGCAAACCATTCTGATGTAATATAACTCAAAAGCTAATATTTTATACTGTGTTGACTTTTAGTGTTCATGTTAAGTACAGAGATAGTGCCAAATGCTTTACAAATACATATAAATGCACTGATCCTATCCCAAGAGTTTACTACTTTCATGAAAAAAATAACACATAAAAGAAAACATTCTTTGTCTAAAAGTAGTTTATTAGAATCCTTACATTCTGAACATTAGGATCCTGATTTTCTGTGTTCAGAGCAACAGAACTCACATGGAAACATCCTAGATGATTCTCCTTTTCTTCTAACTACTCGGATTGTTTTCAGGCAGTTTCCCAGTGCATAACAGTCCCTTCCATTCATCAATAAAGTTCACTCAAAGTCAAGCTGAAGCTAAATATTGTCTTACTGAGTAACATCAGGACCAACTAATTTCAAACCCTGGAATGAAGTATAATGTAAAAGTCTCTCTATCTCTGTCTTTATTTTCTCTTCAGTCTTTTCTATCTTCAGTCTTTTCTATCTTACATTTATTGTCCACAACTTAAGGCATTCATTCTTTCTTTTTTTCCAGATGGATTAAATCAGAGCCCAATTAAAGCTTGTGAGTTACAGCATTTACTTAATTTTTCTTAAATATAAGAAGTTGCCTTAACACAGTAATCCACATAATGACCATCATCTATTAAGAATTGTTAATTCCTGTTTGCTAGCTACTGGTATTAATTCTGATAAATATCAATGTGTTTTGTACAAAAAACATGAGAGGTCAGAGGTACAGGATACTGACTCCTTCAGTATCACAGTCTTCCTTCTGTCAAGGAGGTTCCAGTTCAGTTGCTTTTACCATGACAGCCACAAAAGGATCTAGGAGTTTGTCTCTTAAATAGGTAAAAATTCTTCAACTTCCCAGCCTGGCCCTTCATCTGGAATCTGCTGATCTGAATATCTGAATTAGTGCCTAGTAAGCCTTGAAATCTGTAAAGTACACCAATTCTTGCTTTGTTGTAAAATGTAACTATTCTTTAAAACAAACAAACAAAAAAAAACCCAACTTTTTTTTTTCCTACTATAAAAACTTGAATAACTGCATATTTTAAAAAAAATACTCTAGGATTTAACAGAAAAAGACAATAGAGAAAGAATTTTCCATTTTATGTACTCTGCAAAACTCTGGAAGAAAGTTCAATCTTTTTATAATTTCAAAGTCCATACAAACACCCACTGTAGTGATACTGTTTTGTTTTGGTTGGTTTTTTTTTGTCTGGTTGTTCATTGGATGGTCACACATCTTTGTATATTGCCTGAATCAAAACTTGAAGTTTGAGAAAGCTTGAATTGATTTGGCTAAGAGAATATTTTCTTATGTATAATCTCTTTTACATTGCTTAACATCTGCAGTCAAACTACCTTCTAACTTCCTACGGATACAGAAAAATAGAAGAACTTCTTTTATTGTTATTTACAGAAGTAAATTTTAATAGGTTAATTTTTTACCATTACACTAAGTACATTTTTTTAATTGACCTATGGCTTATGGGTTGTCTCCAACACACATTTGCAAGCTTCTCCATGAAATTTTAAACCTTTTCCTGTTACTCCAGTCTGAAAACTCACTGAACAGTTCTGAAAAATCAGGGGTTTAAAAAAAAAAAAAAAAAAAAAAAGGCAAGATTTTTTTCTTTTTTCTCCTGGACTACTAGCAGCCTCTGTAATCAGATAACAGGGAAGGGAAGGAACATTTTGCTCCTGCTTCACTCTTTCTGAACACCACCTAGTTCTTACTCAACTGTACTTTGCTTTCCTACTGAGAAAGGGTTGTACTAGGTTTGCGTAGCAAGGTTTTACTATTGGGAGTCATACAGGGCTGGCCTCTGAGAGAAGGTGCTAAAAGCTTCTCACTCATCCAACAGAACCATTGCTAGCTGGCTTCAAGATGGACTTGTCACTGGCCAAGGCTGAAACCATAAACAATAGTGGTGGTACCTCTGTGATAGCATATTTAAGAAGGAATAAGAGCTACTGCACAAGAACAAGTGCAACCAGAGAAAAGAATGAGAATGTCTGTGGGAAACAGACACCAAGATCAGTGAAGAATAGGGGAAGAGGAGGTACTGCAGTCACTGGACCCGAAATTTCCCTGAAACCTGTGGTGAGGCCCCCTGTAACCTTTGGAAGTTAGCAGTGAAGCAGATATCCATGTGCAAACCATGGAGAACAGCACACTGGAGCAAGTGGATGCCTGAAGAGACTGTGACCCTGTGGAAAGTCCATGCTGGAGACCATGGAAAGACCAGATTTGCTGGTAGGACTTGTCACTTCATGGGGAACACATGCTGGAGCAGTCTGTTTCTGAAGACCTACACTCCATGGAAAACACGTGCACTGGAGTGGTCATAAAGAACTACAGCTGATGGGAAGGACTCAAGTTGGAAAAGTTCATGGATAACAGTCTCTTGTGGGAAGGACCTCACACTGGAGCAGTGGAAGAATGTGAGGAGTAACAGAAACAATGTATGATGAACTGACCGCAACCCCCATTCCTCATCCAATTTGTGCTGTCCCACCTCGAGGCAGAGAAAATTAGGAGAAAAATTAAGCCTGAGAAGAAGGGAGGGGTGGGGGAAGGTGTTTTCAGCATTTGGTTTTATTTCTCATTGCCCTTCTTTAATTTGATTAAAATCACCTTAAATTAATTTCCTCAAGTTGAGTCTGTTTTGCCTTTGATAGAGTGACTTTGAGTGGGCACCTGGTATTTAACCAGAGTCAATCCACTACAGGGATAAAACCACTTAGAAACAGTTTACTACAGCTACATCAAATTTCAATAAATACATAATACTAATTACTTTATAATCTACATACAAGTATGAAAATATATTTATGAGTGCTCCTACAAGTGTATATATGAAAATATAAAAATAAACCTGATTAAGACCAGTTGTTATCTAGTGATATGCTATAGGTGGACTAAATTCTGGAAGAGACTCAGGATTTTTTTTTGTTTTATTACAAATTGAGAAATGTTATCCAGCAAAACACTGTATATGAGGCTCTTGACAATGAAAAGCAAGATGATTTCAATCCAATCTCCTGCAAGTCTCATGGGACAGACATGGGATTACAGTTTCTAAGAACAGAAAATGAAAGCTGAACACTGAACTGAGAGCTCAACATAATAGTGTTGTGGTTAGCACACTCATTTGTATAATTCTGGTCCCAGACACAGTTTTTAGAGATATACACATATATAGTGTTGCAAACATTCAGAGATAGTTCTTTAAATGTAAGTCAGAATCCATGACATTTATTGTTAGGGAACACTGAAATGGTAAAGTTTTCTATCTTACCCTTGTTCTTCTCCCATGCCCCACTCGTGGTGAACTGTTCTTTCAGCATTTTGCTTCAAAGTTGCTATTATGGACAAAGATGTCAAAATTCTTCCCAAGTGTTGATTAAGGTGCCTAAATGTTTGTTTAGACATAGATTTCTTAATAGTTAATTTATTTATTGATAGATGGTAATGTCCCTTGTCATTTGCTTCATCCTAACTAAAGCAAATTAAGCTGGCAGCTGAAACAAAACAAAAAAGTCTATATTGCTAGTTAGGTTAACAATATCTTAATTCCAGAAAATAATTCTTCTGCTCTAAATGGGTGTTGTGGAAGAAGTAATTACATGCAAAGAATGTAACTAATGTTTGTTAGATAAGAATATCTAAAGTGCTGATATTTACAATCTCTTCAAGGCTGCTTTTCCTTTCTCCTCTCTAGAGTGATGCTATGACTCTGCCTTTTAAGTATATTCTCCAATTATATGAATCTCATCTCTTGGTGTCCTGGGAGTTAATATTCAGCTTGCAGACATCCTGACCTTAGTTCATTTTATGAAACTAATGTTTTAGTATATTCTAGAAGGAAACCAACAAAGTCAGTTTTCAGACTATTTAGAAGCAAACTATATTATGTTTAGTGCATTGAGTACGACCCAGTAACTGCACAGATTGTGCAGAGGAGTGATTCAGCCTCTATCTTTGGAGATGTTCAAGGGCTGTCTGAACTAGGTCTTCGGCCACTGGTTCTCGGTGGACCTGCTGAAGCAGACAACTTCCAGAGGTACTTTTTTGAGAGATTAAATCTTGTCTTTCTTGTAGACATGGATCAACAAAGATAAAAAAACGCTTTTGCTCCCTCAACAGCAGCTGCTCAGGTGGTTTGCCTGAATGCCCAGGGATGTGTATTGAAGTGAGAGGTGGAGTGGTGAGGGTTGAAAGCCCACTGCCGACACCGGACCCCTGCAGACACAAGGACTCCCAGAATGTGCAACAATTGTTGCAAACAACCTGCCTTGATGGGTCAGCTCTGCCCACTGATAGCACACCTGGCAGTCGCTTATCCATTAATGTGACTAGGGTGGACAGGAGGAGCTGTGAAAAACTAAATGAAAGACACTGAGCCTATACCAGAGTGAGTGAGAGAGTGAGTGTGTGAGAGGAAACATCATCATGGTAGCTCAGGAGCCCTCCGCCACCACCACCAACCATGCTGTGCCCTAGGTTTTACCTGCTGTAAAAAGTAAATATTAACTCCTGGAGAAGACAGAACTCCATTGAAGACATCACTCACTGGAAACATCCCTGAATAACACAAATTGAAAAGGACTTGGATTCAGGAAACCTTTTCCCTCCCCTCCTCTGGCCGATGGTAATATAACCCATCTCCCACTCCTCCCTCTCTTTCTCTGTTTTTCCCTCTCTCTCCCCATCTCTCTGTTTTCTCTGTTCCATTCACATTATCCTTTAAGAAATAGTCTCTCTTTTGATTTTTGGTCTTGCTTATACCTGAATTCCACAACACAGAAATATATAAGGACAAATCTCTCTCCTCAGGACCAAGACAGACTTCAAACCTTGACCATTTTGTGATTCTGTGATTCTAAGTTAGGCTGTGAACCAAGAACTTGTGCTGGTTTGAGGCTAATTGGAATATTTTAATAGACAATATTACACTATAGGCTGTGAAAGGAAAACATCATGATGTCTACTTCACTCATACGCTTGCTGGAGAATTGTTTGGGAACACTAACCAAAACAATAGATAAGTCAGTTGCTCTCTGTCGCTTGCTGGAGCAGGAGCTGCTGGTGGGATCTAGCAGCTTCTGGCTCTGGGTCCTCTGCTGATTAATCCTCACTAACCACTTTTCTTCTAACCCCCCTGGCTGATCCTCCTAATTTACCTTGCACGTAAGGCAAACCTTGGGGTAAGGTACAGGGGTGGGGAGAAGGTGGAAGGGTGGTTGGGAGCCCCTCCTGGGGTCTCTGATTTCTGGGAGGGGAGTTGTGTTGNAACCTTCACAGAACTATACTCCTAGAAATGAGGAGGTGAGGAGTGAGATACTACCAAATGTAAACAGTGGAAAAGATTAAGGAGAGGCTGGGCAACTAAACATTATCTTTTTCAGTTAGATAACTCAGAGCCAAAGGGAGCATAAAATCTCAGATATATCTCCAGAAGCTAAATATCTGGAGTTTACCCTTCCCACCTTCAAGAGCTGAGATATTATGAGATTCTGGTCGCCTATTGGTATGTAACGATGGATTGGATGATTCAGAAACATTAGTAATCCTCAAATCACAAATTTGCATACTAGAACTTCCACATACTAAATCCCTCGTTGGATTCAGACAGAAGTGGGTGTCACACGGCAAGAACACACTGAAACAAAGATAAAACAAGTGAAACAAGCAAAGACTATATATTGCAAATGTGTGTCTGTCTTAGAAAGTGCTGAGTAGCTAGAGAAAATCAATAGCTGCTAGAGAAAAGGTTATCACTTCATTATATAAAAACTGTGAAATTGCTGATACTTATGATTATCTATGTGTTAACAATATTTTTTCTTGAATTTTTATGTGATCAAATCTTGCTTGCAGGAAAGTTTTTAGGAATACAAGCTAACATGATTATGACTACAAAACTGCATCCATTCCAGTCTTAGCATATGACGATCTTGAAAGGAAAGGAGAGAGGTTTTTAGCTAAATAAATAAATAGATAGATAAATCAAACACACAGTCACTTTGTAAAAAGGCAGGAACTAATGTGCATGAAAAGCCATCCTACTCAAAATTATATCTATTAATATTTTGAGATAGCATATTGCTTAGTTATCATAAAATTGTAGAATCACAGAGTCATAGAATGGCAGGGGTTAGAAGGGACTTCCAGTCACTGTTGAATCCAACTCCCCTGCAAAACAGGACCACTTACTATAGGTCACAGAGGCACATGTCACAGAATCACATAACGTCAGGGGTTGGAACAGACATAGAAAGATTTTCTAGTCCCGTCCCCCTGTCAAACAGGACCACCTATACCAGATCACACAGGAATGCATCCAGGCACATTCTGAATAGCTCCAGAGAGGCAGACTCCACAACCTCCCTGGACAACCTGTTTTAGTGTTCTGTCACCCTCACAGCAAAAAAATTCCTCCTCATGTTTACATGGAACTTTCTGTGCCTCAACTTCCACCCACTGCCCCTTATCCTTTCATTGGCTATCACCAAGAGGAGCCTGACTCCATCCTCTTCACACTCACCCTTTACATACGTATAAATATTAATCACATAGGAAGTGAGTTTCAAACACCTCCAGAGAAGGAGGCTCCACAACCTCTCTGGTCATCTTGTTCCGGTTCACTCTTCACCCTCACTGTAAAGACACTTTTTCTCATGTTGAGATGGAATTTGCCGTGACTGAGTTTACATCCATTCCCCCTGTGCTATCACTGGGGACCACTGAAAAAATACTGGCTCCATCCTCATAACAGCTACCCTTCAGATATTTGTAGACATTGACAAGGTTCCCTCTCAACCTTATCTTTTCTAGATTAAACAGACCCAGGTATCTCAGCCTTTCCTTGTAAAAGAGATGATCTAGTCCCTTAATTATCCTCATAGTTCTCTGATGAACTCTTTTCAGTAGACAGATCCTGTCACTTAGAACTGTACTCAATATTCCAAATTTTATCTAACTAGGGATGACTAGAGGGGGAGGAGAATCTCCTCTGACTATTTGGACAGTCTTTTAGTGCACCCAAGTATATTACTCACTGCCTTGGCCACCAGGAAATATTGCTGTCCTATGGATAACTTATTACCAACTAGAACTTCAGGGTCCTTCTCTATGGAACTACTCTCCTCCAGGTCAATCTCTAATCTCTACTGGTGCATGGTGTTATTACTCCCCACTTATCTTTATTTAACTTCATTAGGTTCATCTTTGCCCAGTTATCCAATCTGTCCAGGTCTCACTGAAGAGCAGCAGAGTCTTCCAGTATGTTGTATATTCCTCCCCAGTTTTGTAATCATCAAATTTGCTGAAGGTACACTCCATCCCTTCAAGACTGGACCCAGAACTGACCTCTGGGGAACACTATTAAATAGAGGTCTCCAGCTGCACCATGACCCTCTACGAGTTGTAATGAAAAGACTAAAAGACATATAGATAGATCATTATCAATAAGATCTACAAAATTCGTACAAAGGTGGTAGGGAAAAAAAAAAAAGGAAATAAAGAAAAAAAGATAAGACAGATGTGCTAAGTGTTTTTTGAAATATTTTTCTATCTTTCCAAAGTAGATTTTTATATATATATATATATATATATAATTTTCAGTCTTCTTTTCTGAAACAATTTATTCTCAGTGAAAAGATAATTATAAACGCACTTTGGATTACTTCTCCAGCACTACTTGTTTATAGAAAAGCACAAAACAACCTAGTATCCATATTAATAATGTACCCCAGAACCAACATCTTCAAAGTCTTGACCACTTATGGAAAGATGATGGGAAGCTTCTTGGGCTCCCATAGTAGAGGTAAAATGCAGAAAT
>VWZE01003446.1:5390-82743 GCA_013396675.1 Eubucco bourcierii | reverse complement strand
AAAATAAGAAATAATTCTTTAAAAATTTCACACACCCTGGAGTAGTTAATGACAAAAAAAAATCTTTGTTGTAGATCCCATAAAAAAACTCTGAGAAGCAGGAACTTGCTGGAATATTGGACTTGTTGGAATAAAAGTTGGTTGGAAAAGTATCACAGTATTACCAGGGTTGGAAGAGACCTCAAAGATCATCAAGTCCAACCCATCACCACAGACCTCAAGACTAGATCATGGCACCAACTGCCACGTCCAAACGCGCCTTGAACACCTCCAGGGACTGTGACTCCAACACCGCCCTGGGCAGCCCATTCCAGTAGCCGATGACAAGGAACTGTTAACTGACAATATATTGAGTTGAAGAAATATTGTAATTTAAAAAAAAAAAAAAAAGAATAATAATTACTAAGTGCCAGCCATAGTGACATTAGAATTTAATACCTTTTCTTCAAAAATACATGAAATAGAAAAGCATAAAATGTCTTCAAGTCTTCAAGTTCTAGTGATTCTAGAATTCCTAGTGATTCTAGTAAGTCCCATTATTTAACATCTACAACAGATAATATGATTGTTGTAGTAAGAAAATACTTCATTTAATTGTTTTTATTGATAGTCACATATTAAAGTAGTAATGGTTTACTGTAACTTTTTTTTTTTGGTTATTCATGACTAGCAGGGTAATGTGCCAAGGTAACTCAGTGAAATCCCAAATGCTAACCAGAAAACCAGAACCTTTGAATAAGGCAATATTTAAAAGGAATGAATTTTTTTCATCCAAAAACTATGAACAAAATAGAGTTTGTTTGCAGGAATTAAAATCATAAAATCATAGAATCAGTCACATTGGAAGAGACCTCCAAAATCACCTAGTCCAACCTATCGCCCAGTCCTATCCAATTAACTAGACCATGGACTAGACTTAGTGCCATAGCTTTGTTAATTAGAAGGGTTAGATGATAGATTGGACTCAATGATCTCAGAGGTCTTTTCCAACCTGGTTAATTCTGTGATTCTGTGATTAATATTATTTTCATTTGCTGTCTTCTTTCTTGGTTTGGCCAGTTTGTCATAAAATCAACCATTCAAATTATCTTCTTTTTATTTTGTTTTTATTTTGTGAAACAGGCTGCTCAGATTGTGCATTCCCCTTCTCTGGAGCCATTCAAAGCCTGGATATATTCCTGTGCAACCTGATCTAGATGTACCTGCATTAGAAGTGGAGTTGGGCTCAATGGTCTCCAGAGATTGCTTCCAGCACCTACCATTCTGTAACTCTATGACTCTGTGGTCTTGTAAATGGATATACCTTGTAAGGTGAATGTTCAGCATGTATTTTAGTGAAAGCATTTTCTTGTAAGTCAGACTGATCATTTCCCTCATCTGAAAGTGTTTTGTAAAGTCTCTTCTCACAAAACCATGGTTTTGGCAACCAAATTACTTGTACTTCACCCCATGATTTTCTTATATCGCTACTTATTTTGTAGACACTTGTACTAAAAAGTATAGCTCCTCTTAGATTAACCAAAGCATGTCTTTTCACAATGAAGTTGATAAGGATGAAGTGTAAACAGTTTGATAGAAAAGTAACATTTCTTTGTAAATTACTGCACAAAGTATAGAATTGTGATTTTTTAATGGAGAGAATTTTTTTTAGAATCATAGAATGGTAAGGTTGACGAGACCTCAAGGATCATCTAGTTCCAACCCTCTGCCATAGGCAGGGACACCTCTCACTAGTACAGCTCACTCAAGGCCTCGTTCAACCTGGCCTTGAACACATCCAGGGAGGGAGCAGCCACAACCTCCCTGGGCAACCTNTCCAGCCCTCTGATCATCTTTGTGGCCCTCCTCTGGACCCGCTCCAACACTTCCATGTCCTTCCTGTGCTGAGGGCTCCAGAACTGCACACAGTACTCCAGATGAGGTCTGATGAGAGCAGAGTAAAGGAGCAGAATCCCCTCCCTTGCCCTGCTGGCCACGCTTCTCTTCATGCAGCCCAGCACTTGGTTGCTGTCTGAGATGCATGCACACATTGCAGGCTCATGTTGAGCTTTTCATCAACCGAGACCCCCAGGTCCTTTTCCTTGGGGCTGCTCTCCAGCCATTCACCACCCAGCCTGTATTTGTGCTTGGGATTGTGCCTACCCAGGTGCAGGACCTTACACTTGACCTTGTTGAATTTCATGAGGTTGGCCTGGGCCCACCTCTCCAGCCTATCCAGGTCCCTTTGGATGGCATCCCTGCCCTCTAGCAAGTAGATTGTGCCACACAGCTTGGTGTCATTTTGTTTGTTTATTTCTGCAATAAGATAATTCTAAAATGAATTCTACCAGGTATATTTTTCTATTTTCTTTTAAAAGACTTTCCAAATAGAGAAACAATGCTTCATGTTAGTTCTGCTACATTTATCTTTATTCATTAGCTGTATGTTTTCAGTTTAGTAGGGGAGTTGGGTTTTTTTTTCATTCTTAGAAAGTGTATCCAATCTAGTTGGACTTAATAATAGCAATAGCAATATGCAAGTCTCTTCTCTTTGATGTAAAGTTAGACATACCTGATTAGTCATCTTTCTGTGGTAAATTTGCCTACAAAATCCTTAACCATAGGCTACAAGTGAAAATCATCCAATGTTGGTACCACAAATTTTGCAGTTATAGCCACAACTAATTTCTGAAATGTATCATGGCATTTAAGATAGAAGGGAGTGTTCTTTCCTTATTAGACTGACAGTTTACATTTCCAGATAAATAAAACAATAACCCATAGGTTGGAGGGCATGGATTTTCCCATAATCACTGACAGATGCTTCTTTCACATAAGGGGTCCTCAGATGTAAATTGCTATTTTTACATAAACTCTTATAGTACTTACCTGTGCTGAAACAGTCTTTCCTTAAAATTTGGCTGAATCCTCAAGACTGCTACTGTGCAAAGGCCTGGTAAGAGTCACCAGCTCTGCTCCATTTGCTCTTGGAAAAAATGAGATGCATAAATACAGAAGCACTGATTACAGAACAACTCAGAGGAAGGATTCCCCTGCTGAGTCAACATCAGATACTAATAGATAGCCTAAATTTGCCACGTCTGTTGTCTGTTTTACCATTTGCTCCACACTGCTCACTATTGGTTTTGAAACTTGAAGCACTGTCTTGAAAATACAGATTCACTTTGTACCATCACATTGATGGTATTTCCCTATGTATGCCATTAATACAAACTAGTTGGTATATTTCTCAACTAAAATCAACTTAAGGGTATCCTGATTATGCTGTAAGCAGTGTTGGTCCTCAAGAAACAGGAAGAACAACCCAACAGTTCCATGCAGTGATACTTCGAGGTGTTGGGTAGGAGTACTCTGGCTCATCTTTCTGTCTTGACCAAGGTATCTCCACTGAGAGTGGTTGAAAATGTCACAAGCATAACTTTGAATGGGGAGACTGAGTGGAAAGTGATAGTCAAATTTACAATTTAAAAATGTTTTAAAAACCAAGAACAGTGGTGATGGTGGAAATGGTAGTAATAATAGCAGTAGAACATTTTCTTCTGAAGAGAACAACATGATTCATGAAAGACTGATTTATAACAGAGTATCTCAATATCATTGGTATGAAATTATTGCCAACATTTGGAATGGAAGAGCAAAATATAGCCACATTAAAAAGATGCCTTTCTAAAGTATATTTCATCATTCTCTCAATGTGCTCACTCTAAATTTCTATCATGTAGAATAAGGAGTTTCTACTTAATATAATTTAATCACTCCAATAAATTGTTGGACGACAATGAAGATGTGAAGACATTTTTTAAAAATGTCTATTCTCTTCCAAGCTGTTTTGATGCTAGAGTATCTATTCAGCAGACTCATATGCCATAGCATACTACTTACACACAATTTATTAATGTGAAAATCTTACATTAACAAGAATTGAAAGCAGTTAATGAGTAAGACTATTCTGGCAAGGAATAGTATAATATGAGCAGCACAGATCTGAGTAAATCCTGCTGAAAGTCCTGCTAAGGCAAATGGAAAACAAAGCAGAGGTGATTGGTGGGAACCAGCATGGCTTCACCAAGGGCAGATCTTGCCTGACAAATTTAGTGGCTTTTTATGATGAAGTCACAGCGACAGTGGACAAGGGAAAGGCAGCTGATGTCATCTACCTGGACCTGAGTAAAGCATTTGACTCTGTCCCACATGACATCCTGGTCACCAAACTGGAAAAGCATGGACTTGATGGATGGACCACTCGCTGGATAAGGAATTGGCTGGATGGTCGAACCCAGAGAGTGGCGATCAACGGCACAATGTCCACCTGGAGACCAGTGCCAAGTGGTGTCCCTCAGGGGTCAGTGCTGGGACCAGTGCTGTTTAACATCTTTGTCAGTGACATGGACAGAGGAATGGAGTGCACCCTCAGCAAGTTTGCAGATGACACCAAGCTGTGTGGCACAGTCGACTTGCTAGAGGGCAGGGATGCCATCCAGAGGGACCTGGACAGGCTGGAGAGTTGGGCCCAGGCCAACCTGATGAAATTCAATAAGGCCAAGTGTAAGGTCCTGCACCTGGGTAGGCACAATCCCAAGCACAAATACAGGCTGGGTGGTGAATGGCTGGAGAGCAGCCCTGAGGAAAAGGACCTTGGAGTCTGGGTTGATGAAAAGCTCAACATGAGCCTGCAGTGTGCACATGCAGCCCAGACAGCCAACCGAGTCCTAGGCTGCATCAAGAGAAGCGTGGCCAGCAGAGCAAGGGAGGTGATTCTGCCCCTTTACTCTGCTCTCGTCAGACCCCACCTGGAGTACTGTGTGCAGTTCTGGAACCCTCAGCACAGGAAGGACATGGAAGTGTTGGAGCGGGTCCAGAGGAGGGCCACAAAGATGATCAGAGGGCTGGAGCAGCTCTCCTATGAGGACAGGCTGAGGGAGTTGGGGCTCTTCAGCCTGGAGAAGAGAAGGCTTCGAGGGGACCTGATAGTAGCCTTCCAGTATCTGAAGGGGGCCTACAGGAAGGCTGGGGAAGGATTATTTACAAGGTCCTGCAATGACAGGACAAGGGGCAATGGGCTTAAACTGGCAGAGGGGAGATTTAGACTGGATGTTAGGAGGAAGTTCTTTACAGTAAGGGTGGTGAGGCACTGGAACAGGTTGCCCAGGGAGGTTGTGGATGCTCCCTCCCTGGATGTGTTCAAGGCCAGATTGGATGAGGCCTTGAGTAACCTGTACTAGTGGGAGGTGTCCCTGCCTATGGCAGGGGGTTGGAACTAGATGATCCTTGAGGTCCCTTCCAACCTTACCATTCTAAATCACTGTTGGTGCTCATTCAGGAAAGTTATGGGGTTTTTTCCTCTTCTTTCCTATGGGTGAAGAGGTCACTTCCATATAAAAATAAAGCAAACAGAATATTTTTTTCTTTACTGTTATAACTCTGACTAGTATATCTATGTCTAAACTACAACAAATTTATTTAAATTATAAAACCGTATCCCACTTAGAGTAAACATAATTTTTACATTCCCTCATTTCTGATTGTAACTATTTTTGATACTTCTCTCTGTGACTCTTGAGATGCTTCTACTTAGTGCATTTCCTACCTCATCCTTTAATTTTCCTAACACTAATCCAAACGCATAAACACAGAAGGCAAACGAAGGTTCACCAAACCCCTTGTGCACTCATGCTGCCAAGTTTTCCACAGCTCTACTTAAGACTCACATATGTGATCACTCACTTTGAACAAGCTAAAATCACAGCAACCAAGGAATTTTCACCAGTTTAGAACAAAGCCTGCTTCTTTCACTTGAGCCAAAGCTATTGGCAAAGAACACAAAATGTTGGATTGGCAACTCAGCATGGATTTAATCCAGAATTCAATTTGAAGCTCTATTACCTACAAGCCTTAGCCTCCATACCAATTGAGGAAATGCCTACTGCTTTTGATAACATAAAAGACCAAATCCCAGTGGAATTACATAAAGTTGTGCCATGGCTCAAGTACAGTTATGCTAATGGAAGACTCTTACACTTTTTCTTTAATAGAACAATTAGGAGTTGATAAATCCACTGTTCTCCCACAAATTTTCACTGATGCAGTACAGTGGAAATTTCCCATGTACATCCTGAATGTCTAGAACTTCTGCTTTTGTTTGAGCTTTGAAACAAGATTAGCATGAGTCAGTGACTGAGATGGGTATCACTCAGGTATTGACTTCACAGACTACTAGATTTTTTTGTTTTGTGTACACCACCAAGGCCTGGCTTTTGCAGCGGGTGATGAAATGAATCTCTCACCCTTGCAAACGCTGCACTCTCGGACTATTAAACTACTATGTTTATCACTGTGTCTTTAAGCAGTTCTGCAGAAAACAGCTATGACTGATAACTTGTCCATACTCCCTGTATTTTTTTTTTTTTCTGGAATATTTGAGGGTATCATTTAATTTTCTTTTACCCCATCTTCACCTCACATATGCACCAGCACAAGTACAGTTGAAACAGGACTTAGTATACTCAAATAAGAGAAGTCAAGTTATATTCTTGACTTGTTTACAAATACTAAGATACCTGACACAAACATGGGGTGTTTAGTATATAATACTAAATAATACTATAGTAAATGATAAGCAGCAGATGTATTGCAAGGATGTTTGTCAATTCTCTGTTGAAGGGAACAAATAATGAGCTTAGTTTGTTTTACAAAGGAGTTGTATAAAAATTAGGAAATCTCAAAGTAATATCACATGCCTGGAGGCATGAAAGAGTTTGAAATTAGTTAATTTTCTAGAGGAAGGAAGAACACCATGGCATTTTAATATCAGTACTTGGTTAAACTATTACCACCACTCACTATCTCTGCTAAGTTGAGTAGGTAAGAGTAGTCCTGGGAGAAGTCCTTACCAGTCAAGCTGTTGGAAATTTTTTTTCAGAATTATTTGCCTTGTCCACTTCCTCATAGTGCCTTTGACAGCATTCCACGTAGAGATAACTCCCTAAAGCATTGGAGTACAAGTTGTTATGTCCACACAGAGTCTGATGATTTAGGGGCACTGAGGAAATTATCTTGTACAGTTTGTTTCCTGAATTTTGAGGGATGTGGTAATATATGACCTTAGATGACATCTCTGACAACATGGAACATCTTTATCCACAGAAGGGACAAATATTTTTACTAATAACCTTGCAGAAGTTCTAATGGCAGGACTGATTGACATAGTGTAGCATAGAGTACTGACATGCTGACATACAAATCTTGGCTTCTCTTACTGTTTGCATATTTTTTAATTCTGGACTTCACTCCTACTACCTTATAGTTTTTCATACCTGTAGCTGTCTCCCATATCACCTGAAAAGGTCAGTGTACCCATGTAGGAGAGACTTTGAACCACTAAGATGTATGCTAGGGTTATAAAAATCTGTTGTTTCCTTTTCCGTGCTGCAAGTAGAGATGCTTTTTCAGCTTTTGGGTAAATATTATCTTTGGTTGATGTGGGAAGAAAGATCCTCTTCAACTGCTTCTGTCACACAACTGTGTTCATAAACCATGAACTTGAATGAAGAGACAAAATATACTTTTCTATGTATCCACTTTTTTCATATGTTCTTAAATTGCACCTCTGACTTTGTTGCAAAAATGTATGCATAAAATGAAAATTTATGTGTTTGTTTTGAACTAAAAGATAGAACGCTTTTAACATAAATATATCCCTTTTCGTGTGTGGTTTTTTTTAATGTTACCAATATTGACAACACTTCATGCACGCTTTTAATAAGAAAAGGGAAATCAATAGAATCCAAATTCTTAGCTGTTATGACTTTATGTCCAAACTACTTTTGCTGAAGTAGAAAGCGCATAGTTCTTTTTTGAGTTTTCTGCATATATTTCTCTCTTTTGATAATTTTGCCTCCCTGTAAAGTTCAAACCACTTTCAAAAATGTCTGTTGCCCACAGCTGAATGTTAAAAATCCTAACATCCTGTAACTTTCTGGTTTTGGCTGAGGTCAAGTATCTTAAAACTAAATATTAAACAAAAGCCAGCGAACAAGTATATTTTTTTCCCCTGGAAAGTTAAAGTTTCCTTCCCCAAAGAAGTCCAGTCTAAAAATTATAGGTTGTACCTTTAACTATTTTAACTATCAACTATTGATACACTGCAGTTGAGATACTACATTAACATATATTATTAAAAAATACTCCTGTTTAAGCATAGACAAGAAGTAGTTCATCTTAATCCTTCTGCTTGAGTACATATTTCATCATAAAAAGTTGACATGTTGTATGAGCTTGGAAATCTCAAAGATACTTTGCATTCAGTAGAATTGGAGTTCAATTTACATTTTAAGTGCATGTATAGCACTGAAACAGAGATTCTGAGCCCGCATCTTACACATATGAATAAATAATGTTAAAGCTAATAAGATCTTTGAGAGAAAATTATGATTGTCTTTAATCACTAACCTTAAGCAGCAGCAGACCATATTATCAAACACCTTCATTTCTTATAAAACTATCTATCACACACAATATAGACCTGATGAAAAGGAAGGTGGAAGTAATCAGGACAGAATGCCAATTACCTCATTACTTGTCATAGCACATTGTAACTGGAAATTGCTTCTTTCAGGTTCTGTTTGCTCAGGCAATTACAATAAACTCTCTGCTTGACATGTTGTTTGCACAGATGTAGTGCATTAATAAACATGAGGGCTAATCTGAATTATTGAACCATCCTCAATAATTCCAACAAAGGATTTATAATAAGTCCAAGAAAGCTGAGGTATCACTGGAATTCCCTGTAAGCAACACTGACATACTTTATCACATGTAAAAATCCTCAAATTTAATGTACAGTACTGGAATATGTCCCATAGGTATTTTATATTTTCTAGTACTCTAAGCCTTCAGCAACTTCTATTATGAAAGAGACTCAACACTGCTGAGGGAAATGGCAATATCACAGACTCACTGGAAAATTACTTTATTTGCCGTATGTTTTACACACCTTTCACACCCTTATTACTGCAATTTGTCTCCCCGCCCCCTAATTTTACTAAAAAGTAATATGCTACACAGGAAAACATGAAATGTTCTACAGTAAATGTTCCATATTGTTAAACAGATAGAACTCTAATGATTATGACATGAATAGAATATTTATTTATTTATTCCCTAAAAGTCTGGCCAGAGAAAATTATCTCCACCATATGCTTTAGACAGAATAGAATTTGGAGTACAGGAGAGAAACCTACAGCTTAGTAGGAAATTATTATTCCACCCAGGTCAGTAATGTTAAATTTTTTTTTTTCAAGTACTGTAGAACATTGAAAGTGCACTGGGAAATTTTCTAATTTGAACAGCCTCTGTAGAGATTATTTAATACCTGTTTATCCAGTTCTCAGAGTTTTGTCCTCATTTTGCCCATGTGATTGGAATATTATATCTGCAGTTTTGATCTGAGAAGAGGGACATGGTGCTGTTTACCTTTACCATAGAATGAGATCCAAGCTTAATCTAATGATCACACTTATCTGCCCATTTTTGTTTTTTAGTTTGTTTATGTTTGTTGTTTTTTTTACATTAAATCTGCTTACAGAAAACACCAGACAAAAAATTTTCTCTGTTTCTAAAGTCCACAGGTGAGTAAGACCTCTACATTTGCCAGACCATGCATAGAGGACTCAAACTGCTGATTTTTCTCATCTTTTTGTCATTGGTCCTAGAAGTTTGAAGTTGCATGAAAAGAAGGTAAGAGGGACTGAAGCAGATAGTACCAGGTGTGCATACTCCTACCCTTGCTGACAGCAAGTCCAATGTGTCATATTGCAGTAGGACAACAGTAGCGATTCACGAATCTTAAACTGCTCTGGTTCTGATCCACTTATGACATTAACAAACTTACAGTGGATTACCCAGGACAGTTGATGTGGTGGGAGTTTACAAGCCCGAAATGAAGTCAGAGCATCTGAGACTGAATGTGTTTAAAACATAAGATAAACTTGATGGAGTCATTATTCATTTCTGTGGGCTGCCCTCTGTGATGATGATTCCCCCAAAGAGCAGTAAGGACCACCTGGGATTTTGGTGGTGGGAAAAGAAGTCCCAAGGGATGATATTTCAAACCTACCTATGGGTACAGATGAAAAACATTCTTTTCAGCCTGTAGGAGTTTTCAAATCACATCCAGAAACTAGTGTTAATAAAAAAGTAGCCTTGTGCTTAATTAAATACACTTCATTCCCATATGTTGTACAGTGGACTTTAAGGCTGAAAAGTGGATGCAAGTATCTTATTATTATTCATATTATAGTTTAATATATATCCTCACTGGTTGTCATGTCAAGTACCATTTTCATGTAGAAGTGAACTTCTAAATCCCAATGTCTCCTCTTTAGGCCTCATATTGACATTCTTGTAGTTCGTAAGGAGCTAAAACTTGGTAGTGAACTGACAAAGTAACAAATAACAGGGTGGTGATGCCTGTGAAAAGCATGAGATTCAGGTCATAATTCGATCATTCCAAGACTGCATTTTGTAACTTTAAATAACTGGAAATGAATCTACATGATGGAAGGCACTGATCTAGTATATACTCAATTTTCTTGCAGAAATTTGCTCCAAATACACTGACAGGTTAACTTTGAATCATAGAGTTTATGCAGCGGTAATGTGATCATGTGCCCACGTCTGATTTGGATTAAATCTGTACTTCAGATGATTAATATGTTATAGAAGCATCACAACTCCACCGTGATATTTTTCTGCACCACCTTCACATGTGAGGTGTTGATGTTAATATCAAACACCCTAAACCTAGCTAAACTAGTGGACATGGGAGTAATTTTGAGTTTTCAGGTTCTGAGAAATATTCTTCTCCCTGTCACAGTAAGACACAGGCTCAATGTCTTCAAGTGTTTCTCCCCTCCCCACTTGACTGGTGCCCATGGCATACACAAACTGGGTGAAACTCAACTGTGTAGCATTGTGTTTGATAGAGGCCCCCAAACAGGATCACTGAGGGATGAGATGTTAAAGATACATCATCATGACCCATATCCATAAATTCACATGAACACAGACTCTGAATGTTAGCATTAAAAGTAAAGAACAAATTTGGCAAAAAAAAAAATCCCATTTCTATGTAACATTCCAACATCTTACGTCTGATGCCCATCAAAATAAATCAAACCTTCAATCATGTTCATGAACGTGGAATTGTATCAGATGTGCATTTAATGATCAGGATATGAACTTTCTGAGCTGTGAGATGCATTTTGGTTTTTTATTTTCATGTCTTACTGGAAAGGTGAACTGACCAAATTGGGTCCAATTTCCTGAATTTTTCATGTACAGTGATTTGTTTCATCTTACCACTCTGGATTCGTACAGAATAAGGTCTTGAATCTAAACTTCCCTTATGACAAGCTGGAAAACATAATCTTTGTACCATAGAAAACAAAGCAAAACAAAACCAAAGCAAGAACAAACAAAAGAAACACAACACAAACAGAAGAAAGATATATCCCTTTTCAAAGAATATTTCCCAAAGATGGAGGTCTCTTATTGTATGTCTAATGTCTGGCAGCACAGATGTTTTTAAACACATGAAATATTATGCAAAACCTATATTCTTTATGTTATACTAGTTTTCTGGGGACGTTAGGAACACCATTTACATAATGAAAACCAGTTACTTTGTTTCAAGTCGTTGAGAAACAAGCTGTACTATTTCTGTGCTTGAAACAGACGACTTCATTCTCTATGTACCTGGCCCATGCAGGAAACATTGGAAATACTGGAAATGAAGTTGTGAAGTTGTTCAAGAGAGAAGCAGCCTGAGATAAAACAGTGAAAGTATTTTTTTTGTTTGTTTGTTTAAGAAAATATCTTGAAAAGCATAAGCTAGAAAATGCAAAACATACTCTAACAGAGGTAGGATTAAATCACTAAAATTACAAATTATTTCTACTGCCTACAATGCAACCGAGAAACCTTTCCAACAAAATGTTACACTTGGTCATTGAGAAACTCCTGACTCCTAGGAACTGGCCTTGTTTAACCGGTAATGTTTGCTGGAAAAATGAAAGTCAATTCTATCCTGGAATGTGTTTCACAGCTACCAGAACTTCTGTTGCTCTTTTTATACAACATATGAAACAAAAAACTACTGTATAAGAACAAGTCTTTGTATTTAAAGTAGATTGTATTACTAACTGATGACGAGAATATAAATCTAAAATTCAAGATTTGGTCATTATTTTCAACAAGACTCTGCCTCATATTCTTAGTGGCATGGGCTTTCCAAAACTGACATGTGGACTCCAGGACTTCAGGCAGAGCAGGACAGCTTGCTCTGTGTTGTGTGGCTGAAAGATGACATTTCAAGTACTTTTTGATAAAACACAAAGTTTAGGAAGTTTGTTTCATGTCACAATTCACAAATGAGTCCCTCAACTGGATTGATCCACTCTGAAATCCTAGATGATTACTTTCATCATCCCTTTACGGACTTTCTTTGTAGTTCTTATTCTATTATCATCAAAAGTTGTTCCTGCTCAGCATCTAAGATCTGACTAGGCTCCACGTACGTTTGCATATATACTGATTTGCACAAAACCCCTGGGGAAGAAGATTTCTCAACTCCTGGTAATTCATATCCTAAGTTTCTACTTCCTGCAGATGCTCAATTGTGTTATTTTATGCTTGACTAAAATTTGAGTGAATTACTGAAAAAGAATCACCTTTTGATGTCATATGTTGCTCATCTTTAAAATCAATATTGATGTTCTATGCACAAAATATAGTAATGCACATTCAATAACTTCTGTTCTCATCAATATGAGCATAGTACAGATTTTTAGATATTTCTTTATGTTTTTTACCTTGAAAAAAATGTATGGTATCAAACTATTTTTATAAAGGCAGAATAATAATGAATCAAATAATGTTTGAGCAGAGGTTGTTCAACCTGGAGAAAAGGAGACTCAGGGATGACTTCATTGTTGTCTACAGCTATTTGAAAGGAGGTCGTAACCAGGTGGTGGCTGGTCTTTTCTCCCAGGCAACCACCAACAGAATGAGGGGATACAATCTCAAGTTGTGCCAGGGGAGATATAGGCTGGATATTAGGAGGAAGTTCTTCACAGAGAGAGTGATTTGCCATTGGAATGGGCTACCCTGGGAGGTGGTGGAGTCACCGTCCGTGGAGGTGTTCAGGAAAAGACTGGGACACTTAGTGCCATTGTCTAATTGATTGGATAGGGGTGGGTGATAGGTTGGACTGTATGATCTTGGAGGTCTCTTCCAATATGGATGAATCTATGATTCAATGTTCTGTCTTGAATAGAGTGAAGAATAGCAACCAAGCCAATTGGTTATTCTCAGTTCTGAAATGAACATTGTGGTAAAGACAAATCTATCCAAGACAGTATTCAGATTTGGTGTAGAAGTTTTCAAATTTCTGTGGTTCATTCACATATAGGACACTTCTTTTAGCCTCCAAAATGAAAACAGTGCTGTGTAATTTGTAAGGCACGGTGGTCATCACCAAGTGATTTGAGAATGTGGATTAAGCTTCAGAAGCTGCCATAAACTTTATCCACCATCTTGAAAGGCATTTGCAGAGATAGCAATGAACACTCTAAGGTGCTCACTTTCTGTATACTAAATGCTACAAAATGGTCTATGAAACGGCCTTCATCTCCCTCCCACAGTTACTGGAGTTCACTATACTCCTGGATGAGTTTCTGGCAAAAATGAATTTATCCTACCTGCTGGGCTATTGATTAACCTGCAGTTGTTATATAGTAGAGAAAGATGGGAACTACTCAATATTGGTTTTCTGAAGTGTAAGACAGAGAAAGAAAGGAAAGCATAACTGAGTGCATTAGTGATTCATGACAAAGAAGCACTTGTTTCCCATCTTTATTTTGCAGTACCAGAAAGGGCTTCTTAGACCTTTTCCTAGAGATGAATAAAGAATTTGTATCTTGTAATGATCCATTTCCTTTTGGTAGCTCTGAGTGATTACCTAAAGCAGAGTTCTGATTTTGGTTTTTCCTTCCCCCAGGTTCCTCTGCATTGTATAGAGAGACACAATATAGTGCAAAGCTTTGGATGTCAACATGGGGAATAGTCAATTGAAAAGATTGTCAAAACACTTAGGTTCCCACTGTCTATTCACAAAAGCAAAATTTAGCCTCTAGGGATTAATCATCCCAGGATCACCATACACTCCACAGAGAGAAAGAAAGAGAGAGAAGCTCCAGGGGTTGATTCAAGCATAGTGAATTGTTCTTTGGAAATGTCTGACTACAGTTACCATTTGTGAATAGTCCTTAGGTACCTTTCTAAGTTTAGCCCTTAATATCTTTCATTCAGCTATGTAAAACAGATCTAATTGTATTTCTCTCCCTCAGAGGAATACTGCAAAAACATCCTATTCATGCTCAGAAGTCAAGTTCTCAAAAGGAGTTTCTATATATCAATAGATAAATATAATATGTAGCTTTATCGAAACACCATTTCTGGGTTTGTAGAAATAAAAATGCACAGTGATTCTAAGAATTACTATCTGGATCACTGAAAAAAAGAAAATCACAAAATAACATGAGAGCTCAGTTTGTGAAATGTTTAACTTTGCAGTTGACCAAACAGGTAGCTACCGGATTCATGTAGGAAATATTTTTGTCTTTTTTACTAAATATTTGGTCCTTGAAAAACTGCTGTGAAATTCTTACTATGCCAGATGCTTTCTTTCTCAATTAAACAATTAAAAATTCTGTGGTTAAAAGGCAGAGGATGAGATCATTATCCACCTAAAAAGCTTTTTAATGATGGTTATCCATTAACATGAAGAAGACGCTAAAAAAACAGGTGACAACTTGTCACTTTATTTATGATGTATATAAGATTTATCCTGTGTACATAGAAGTGATGACAAATACCCAGTTGCCTCTAGTCTTTCAGGATTGTGAACTCTTTGCACACGTTTTCTTTGAGTCCCATTAGTACTAATAGGTGTTGCAGGCTCATGCATTGAGAGGGTAGTCTGTGCCCTAGGGAGTTTTTAAACATCAGAATAAACTCTTCTGCTTTAAAAAGAACAGCTACAACCCTTGTTGAAAGCATAGAACAGGGTACAGATATCACTGACAGAGATGAACCACTACCCAAGAAATCAGAAATACTGTATTTCTAGTGATGTTCCTTGTTTACTATTCCATTTTGAAAAAGTCACAGAAGTAGGTAATCCAAGAATTAGAGTTTTCTCTATATTCTCTGAAGTGAGTTGCCACTGTTTCACAGCAGTTCCTGTGTGTCAAACAGGCTTTCATTATCTTACACTCAAGAAGAAGAGGAATAGTTTTACAGCAAGGTACATTTTATATATTGGATATTCTAGACATATTTTACCATTATGGTAGACAAAAATCAAAGCCAAAACAAAACCCCAAAACAAACAAACAAAAAAAAACACACACAAAAAAACCCCAAAACAAAACCCCATCCTGTTCAATTATACTGCAAAGGAAAACAATCTTACCTTTTCCCCTGATTTTATTATTCTTAAAATGTTCATATGTAAGCAATGCCCTGCCCTTCCTTTCTTCTCATCTACTACCTGCACTCGTTGCAATCACATAAATGAACAGAAACAAATAAGAGAAAAATTTGGTAAGTTTTGTAATGGAGGCATTGTTAGTTCAGTGAGTTGAGAGTATAGTCTATAACCTGTAATCTTGTATATGATTCTGAGTATATTCATTTGTCATTGTTTTGAGATTTATTTAACTAGAAAATGGAAATACAACACAACAAAGTAAACAAAAAACCAAACCAACCAAACAAACAAACAAGTAGATTGGAGATCACTTCTACTGAAGAATGGGTGAAATGATAATTGGTTTGCTTCAGGTTAGCCTGAAGATTAGGTGACGGAAGTAATTTTTACAGTTCTATTACCTTTTGCTGTTTGTACCATTCTGCTATAGGATAACCTTCAGTATTTCACAAGTTCTGCTTTATTCGTATGTATGGATGAACTTCTTAAATGGAGATCTCGGCATGTCACTTAATGAACTCTAGTGTTCAATGGCACTGGTCAGAAACTGGTAGTGACTTTCACAAAGGTAAACAAAGGTAACACTTCTTTTCTGTTCTGTTTTCTTTCGTTTTCTCAAAACTGTTTTGCTTTTATTCTGAACTTGTGATTTTCTTTCAGATGTCTTTGGATGATTATAATCTTTTTCTGCAGAACAGAGATGCTGAACACATTCAAATCCCCCACAGCACAACAGGATCTGATAAGAAGGATTAAACTATACAGCTAATTGTGTAACTAGGATACATAACTCTGACTATCATAGTCTTTGGCCAGTTAACAGCTAAAGTAAATAATCTGTACTCTTTTGTGTCCTTCTGTACTACATTTTCAGAAGCCATTCAATTTCCAGACCTGGGGAAAATTATATCCCTATACAGCCTTCAGACACCGAAGGCATTCACATAATATAAGCAAATACGAGTAAAAATTACTATTACACTTCCACTTATTACTGTTAGCAATATTAATTATGACTTTACAGCCTCTACATTCCACGTTCCATAAAATGAAATGTCGGTGGTATTATAAAAGGTCTAAGCCTATTTAAAAACATTAATACCATCAATAAATATCACTATTTGCTCATAAGGCTAGACACTGTAAGTGCTAAGTTCAACTCATCACTTGATTATGATAAGCCTCTTCAGTTTCAGTTTGTAACTCAGGAAAAATAAGAACCTGCTTCTCAGTTTGTTTTCTCAGCTTAATCTTCAGTTTAATACTCATTTCAGTATTAACCTGATTAGCTTTATTGATGTTTACAACATTTGGGCCCAAGTGATCCATTTGTCTAAAAGAAAAGAATTTCTTTTTAACACAGATGCAATAGCAAGCAAAGGGAAATGTTTTCAAGATGACACAAAAATACATATCAGATCTCATGGACATTCTTCATAAACATATCTAAAAGTAGTTCACAGAATCATAATTAATTTGACATAATCAAGTAGGTTGGCTGTTGAAAGTCAACAACACAGAGGTTTTTACTTCTGATTTCCAAAACTAAGTGATCAAAACTTTTAGTGCCTCAAGGCAATATACTGTACCTGTTTCTCCTAGAGTCTTTTGTTACTGAAAACTCACAGCAACCACAAGGCACAATTCATATAAGGACACAAACTTGAATGATCAACCAGTAAACAGCTCATTTACACTCCTATAAACAAACAATCCAAAAATCTATATATTGGTTTACACATAACTAATGGACTTCTCTGAATGCACAAGTGATGAAACATTCCTTTATCTCCAGTAGATGTAGACTATCAGAAGTGCTTCACTAGGCCATGTTTCTAGAATATTATGATAAGCAATGAGCAAACAAAATCACTTTGAAATGGTACTCTTTAGTCTTTTTATAACCCAGGCACTGCATGCTGCTTTCCTCTGTATGGCAGAGAATACTATGTTTCATGTGGTTCTTGTAAAAAAAAAAAAAAAATCCACAAATATTTTGGTGAATTTAATTTAATTTAATTATGTTAGCATATCACATATGATGTGGTTGGATGACTGCCAGGGAATAACGAACACATCTGTAAACTCTGGAAATTTCACATGGATGGATGTTCACAAAAACAGGCTGTTAACTAACCATGACCCGCTTGACTGAAACTAATAGCAACAATTTTAGTATTTAACATTCAAGGAAATCTCCAGACCATCATAACCCAGAAGTCCAACTAGCTAATGTAATTACCTTTACCCGAAATGATCTTTTCATGCTCAGAAAAGCATTTTGAAGAAATCATTAGAATATTTCAGTCAAGTACCATTCAGTTGACACATACACACTCAAAATCCCCCAAAACAATGCAGTAAGTTAATGTGAACAAAATGAGGTGTGGCTCTGTATCTGAGTTTGATATGAAAGCCTTATCTATTTGCTATTTACAAAGTCTCGTGCTTGGATTTTGTGTGAATTGTCACTCCTAGAAGAATTCTGATGCAGGGAAAACATTGAGAAGAGCAGCAATTATTCACCTTGACTTTAGCAAGGCTGTCAAGGCTATATCCCATAAAATCATGACTGATAATGTGATGAAATACAGACTAGATAAACAGACAGTGAGATGGATTGAAAACTAACTGAACTTTCAAATTCAAAGGGTTGTGATCAACCTCATGAAGTCTATTTGGAGGCCAGTCAATAGCAGGATGTTCAAGAGGTTGATAATGAGACAAATACTACATATCTTCATTAATGTCCCAGATTAGGACAGAACACACCCTCAGCAAAGTTGTAGATGATACAAAACTGGGAGGTCTGGTTCCTATGTCACACATGCGACAGGCCGAGAAATTGATTGGCAAACACTGTATGAAGTACAGTAAAAGGAAATTACAATTCCTGCATCTGACTCTTAGCCTCAGTACATGCTGGGAATCAACTGAATGGAAAGCAGTTTGGCAGAAAAAGACATGAGGAGTCCTGCTGGACATCAGGTTGAGTTTGAGTCCATAGGAAGACCTTGTAGCAAAGAAAGCCTATGACTTCGGATGTTACATCAGAGAAAGTATCTCCAGTAGATCAAGGGATGTGACCCTTCCCTTCTGTACCACCTTGGTGATGCATATCTGGGTCCACCTCTGCTCACAAGTACAACAAAGACACAGGCGTACTGAAGAAGGATGACAAAGATAATTAAAGCAGTGGAGTGCCTTTCATGTGAGAAGTTGCTGAGAGAGTTGGAACTCTTTGGCTTGGAGAAGAGAAGACTCAAGGGAATCTTATCCATGTGTACAAATACCTGTTGGGTAAAGTAAAGAAATGAGAGTCAGACTTTTCTCATTTGTGATAAGTGGAAATGCAAAAGATGGTGGATGTAAATTTGAGAAATTCCATAAGAAAAAAAAATCAACTATGAGGATGGTTGAACACTGAGGCAGGTTGCCCAGAGTGGCTGTGATGTGTCCATCTTTGGAGATAATAAAAACCCAACTAGACATGCCCCCGAACAACATCTTGTAGTTAATCCTAATCTGAGCATGAAAGATAGGCTAGATGAATTCTGGTTAAGGTTCAATAATCCTGTGATTCTGTATACAGACTAAGCTTGGAGAATATATTGATATTTCATAAATTTAAATGAAGCTTGCATCAAATTAAATAACATTCTTTTAGCTGCAACATTTGTTACTCTTTGCTTGTTATTTACGTTGTCCAGCTTGCCAAACCTTGATCATATCTACTTCTAACTGCTCTCATTTCTGTGTTCTGTTGATTTCGGAAATAAGAAATCATTGTTTAAAAATAGAAGAGTACATTTCCAGACAAATCAAATTGAAGTCTCATGTGTGAAGTTAGATACCCAGAGAACCCTCTCAAAATCCTTTCAGCTATAGCAGTCATAGCTGTGTTCCACACCAACATCTGAGGAGTTTGTGAAGAGGCAGAGTAGGATGCTTTGCCTACAAGTTCCCTTTGCAAACCCACTAATCCAAAGCATTCCAGGGAATGTATAAATGGGGTTTTCTGTGTATGAAATGATGTCCTGCATCTACAAGAAAATACTGCAAACTTAAAGAGATCAATAGCCTCTGTTCTTATAACAGCATTTAAATAAATATTTCTCATTGCTACCAGCTTTCATTGGGTACTTCTATAAACAAAGAAATATGTTTTGGGGGTGTTTTTATTTTTAATATTTATACAGAGAGAAATGCAGTGTTCTAGTAAGATAGCAATATTTTTCAAGAAATAAGTCTCTGAGGAAAATATGAAAGTGAAAAATGCTTAGTTAGTTTCTGGTTATTAATTCTGAATCTGTCTTTCTTTTTTTCTTTGACAAAAATGATGAAATGAAAATAATTTTCTCTAAAAAATCACAGAAGCTTCATAGAAATAGCTAAATTTGTGGTTACATAATAATCTTTTGAACCTGTTGGTTTTATCTTTTTCATGCTACTAATTTTTGTTTTATACCATCCATTGTTGTAATTGCCTCATAGTCCTTCCATCTTTTAGTAAATAAACTTTGGCAAAAATTAATTGCAACTCTATTATTTTCCCTTCTTATGTGGTATAGATTTAGTTTTCTTCCCACTTTAAAAATACAGTAGACTGCTAGAAAATGCTAGTTCCTATGATTCTTCATATTTTTAATTCACATTGTTTTGCCTAGCAGTTTGTGCTATCTTTTGTTCAATGACTAGATCAATTCCATTCCTGTGAATTTGAACAAGTAATGTGGCTCTTTTGGATAGAAGTATCCACTTAGGCAGGACTGTCATAAAAAACCAGATTTATGAACAATAGACAATTTTCCATTCCTTTTGACATCATACTCAGAGTACTGTGGTACATTCATCTTCCAGAAAAAAACCCCAAAACATACCACCAGCACCAACATACAAACACTGAACATCTTAATAGTCTATTCTGTTGAGGGATCTACTGGTTGCACACAAAATTTTAATTTATTTTAGTCTTTGCAAAGTCCCTTCTCTGCATCATCTTTTTGCTATTGTATGATATGGTTTGTGTTTGTGATTGTTAGACAGCAATGGAAAGTTTCAAGGTTTGCTTCAACATCTGAGATTGATATTAATGATATCACTACACAATTTTCCATTAACACTAAGGTCACTGACTCAAAATAACTTCCGGTATTCGAGGATGGATGGAGATTGTCCAAGTAGTGAGTTGAAGATGATGATTTGCATTACTTTATACATTTAAGGAAAGGTTATTCTTAAGATTCCCTGCAAAACCAACCAATGCTCCATTCTACAGAAAAGTCTTCCATGAGACAATGTATCTTCATAAGCAGAAAATCTACTACCTGCAATTACTTTATTGTACAAGTGTAAAATCTCTTATCTATCAGTGGTGATAAAGGACTCACAGTTTAAACGAATTAGGACAAAAATGTTGGAAAGAGAAGTTTATTTTTTCACTGTCTACTGCCATAAGGGTCCATGCCAAAGAGTATTATCATTCTACTCTCATCTACTGGATGCAAAAAGGGATTTTCTGAGTTAAGTTTATTAATAACTGAGAGGAAAGGAGAATTGCCTAAAAGGGAACATGTGACAGAAGAGTTGTGACTTTAAAAAAAAAAGACCTTTTTGCTCTGAAGTACACAAGAGGGAAAGAGAGAGAGAGATGCAATTTGGTTCAATGTTTTTCTAAAGGTTCTCACAGACCATTCTATTTTTCATTTGTAGCAAGCACTGTGGTCTCTTAGCCCACAGAAATGTTGCTTGCAGTTTCAGTGTCCTCTGCAACTGATTTTTGTGACTTAGTTCTCTAAGAAATAGAAATACTACAAACCATCTGAGGATAAGATGATCTACTTTGTAAAGTATTCTGAGATCACTTTGAGAAGTGCTACAAAAGAGCAAGGCACTGCTCATTACTATATTCTTTCTTGTTTAATTTTTTTTTTAAAGGAGTTCCACTTTTTCTTGTTCTGGTCCCTTTTTTTTGCAGCATAAGCATGTCTGTAATTATTAAATATACATAAATGAAGTGAATTTCAAGTGCCAGGAGTGGGCACACACTCTGCTTATTCAGAATTTCATAAGGGATGTTAATATGCAGAGTTAGTGTGAGCACTTGGCAGCCGCACTGACATGATAGAGTGTCAGCTTCTTTGTTAATGATCCGCATAGGAAAGTATCCCCACATAGGCCTTGACAATTGACATACCATTACAGTCTATTGCGTCAATAATCCATGCATTCAAGTGCTCCCCACTCTTTCAGGAAACCTGACACCATAGTCTATAATATCTCTATGCAGTATGTGAACAGGAGGCCTTGATATTAGAGTATGATGAGTCTGAAAAAGACTATATGGTCTAGCGTGTAAATGATCCATGCATTATAAGTATACCAATCCTCAAGGATCTTTAGAGTTGTTATAGTCTCAAGGCGAGTTTCCCTTTCCAAAAATAAATGACACAGGATGTTTGGATTTAAAAATAAAAGCTTTTCTTTTTGAAAAATTATAGTGAAAATGTAGGCTGACATCCCTAACATCTGGAGCTGGAAATTGGTATGAAGTCCTGTTCCATTCTGATGACATTGAAATAGCACCTTCTTCCTCAGTGACAGCACTCTGTGTATTGAATCACATAAGCTGCCTGCTGTGGCAAAAATAACCTGTGCCTTTTATAGGGCTTTACAGTCAATGAGCCAAATCTGTGTCTACATGACCGTCACTGCTGTGACCACAACAGAGTGGAGAGACAACCAGATTAGCTAATATTCCTACCAAGAACAGTTTAGCAGATCAGCACAGCATGGAGTCTTGCCTGCCTGAGTAGATGGGTGAATACTCACTCAGGAAGCACTTGCTGAGCTCCCTGTTGTTCCACCTAGAAAGTTTGCAGCATCTGAATTAGCTAATTTTTTAAGCTAGCTTTTATATGTCAAGCACATATTTCAGTTATTTCAGGCTGGTCACACACTAAGCATCAGTGATATTCCAAAGCTCTTTTACCTGTGGCAGTTCTAAACTAACAGGCTACTACATTATGGATGTTACTTTCCTAAGGAAAAAAAAAACCAAACCAAAACCAAAACCAAACCTCAAAACAAAACAAACCCAAGCCAAAATAACCCAAAACAACTCCAAAAAACCTAAACAAGAGCCCACACTCAGAAGCCTGGAAAAGAACTGATTTACTGGTTGTGCCTTTGTGAGGACATCCAGAGAACAGTTTAAATACAGGGAGATATGCATAGCGGTAGCACCTGGTAGCAGTGGTAGGTCAAGATAAAAGTTCTCCTCTTAATTGGCAAGATGCCAATTTACTATTTTTGCTGTATTTTCTACATAACTGTCACTCTGGTTTAACCATAGTGTTAAACAGCTCCTAAGGGCACACAGTACCTCTAAAGCTTTCACAGGGCATCAGTCCTTAATTGTTCTGAGTGTTTATGTGCATATTCACTTGTGTGTGTTTTGCAGTGATTTGGTCCTGTAACACAAGAAAACAGTATCCAAACACGGACTATTAGACATCTATCAAAATTCAAACAAGATAAGAGCAAACCTGCAGACCTCTTTTCAGTATGCGTCCTTTAACATACTTCCTTTCTGACATCCAGTGTAGCAGGATATGTAGTCATTTTGCTTGCATACTTGCTACTTTCATAAAGCTGCAGCTTTTTGCCAGGTTTTTCTTTTGAATGGGTTGGGATTTTTTAATTTTGTTTTGTTTTGTTTTGTTTTTACTCATAAAAATTGTGTTGGGTGGCCACTCAGGCACCTCCTCTACATTGTGAATAGCCAGAAAGTGAAGAAAAACCACTTTAAAAAAAGTTTTCCTCTTTCTCTTCTATTCTCTTTCATTTAAGATGGACTCTTTGTCTACATGCTCTCTGAAGTAGGACATTCCTGTAACTCAGTCTACACATGAAGGTCAGGAGGTTTTTCTCTCCATTAATCCTTCAAATATTTTATTTCCTACTCCCCAGTCACTGAAAAAAAAAAAAAAAAAAAAGAAAAGAAAAAAAAAAGGTCATCTTTTAATTTTTTTATTTGTCAGTTATTGTAAGGAGCTTTCCTGAAAGAGAAAAAAAAATGGTACTATAGGACTTATATCTCTTACCTTTGGAGGTTCAAGTCTCTCTACTCTGGAAGACAAAACTCAGAGAAACTGGTTTTCAAGTCCTCTAAACATACAAACTGAATGTTACATAGTATCACTCTGACTCACATGAGTATATGGCAATACCTATCATCTACTTAAATTACCTTATTTTAACATTCATATGATTATTGTTCAACAGTCTTTGGAAACAAAGGCTGTCTTTAGTTAGTGACTTTTACACTATTTTAATGTGCATTAGGACCACTCTATAAGTTCTTACGGCATTCGTTGCAACAAAACTATAGTCCTAATCATGTTGATAGGATTCAGCTCACTTAACCTCTGTTGTGAGGATAGGCTGAGGGAGTTGTGGTTGATCAGCCTAGAGAAGACTCCAGGAGGACCTTAGAACTACCTTCCAATACCTGAAGGATCCTACAGGAAGACTGGACAGGGACTTTTCATAAGGGTGTCTAGCAGTAGGGAATGGTTTTAAGCTGAGGGAGAGTAGTTTTGGACTGGATTTCAGGAAGTTCTTCAGTATGAGAGTGGTGGGACTCTGAAATAGGCTACCCAGAGAGCTTGTGGATGCCTCCTCTCTGGGAGTTTTTAAGGCCAGGTTGGATGAGGCCTTGAGCAGCTGATCCAGCTGAGAGGCATCCCTGCCTATAGTGGGGAGGTTGGAGTAGATGATCTCAAAGGTCCTTTCCAACCTAAGCCATTATATGATTTGATGATTCTATGAATTATAGACACCTGAAATAAGACAAAATTAATTGAAAACATTGATCTTTTGCATAGTTAAATTTAGGTGATAGAAATCCTGTGCAGTTTTTTAAGAACATGCTAAACCTCAAGCTCCCAGCTGGGTCTCAGTTGTACTGAATACTGCAGTGACTTAAATAAATACATGACTCATGTCATTACAGCTATCAATAGAATTCAGGGGTTTCACACTGTCTAAATTTAGACACATGACTGGAGTGCTTAAGTGTTTAAGGTCAGTGCCTAAGTAGAAGTTCTGAATCACTGGAGGAACTTATTTCCCTCTGTTCATGGTGAAGGGAATCTGCTGCTCTCTTGAAACAGGTGTCTACTCTAAATGGTGTGAATTCTTCACCACCCGTTCTTTAGCAGATACTCTGTAGGAGACATCTTGGAGTTTTCTGTTTATTTGTCTTTGGGTTTGTTGGTTGGTTTGGGGCATTTTCTCACTTAAATAACAAAAGTGGGTTTATATCTTGTTCAGGAAAAACAAGTTGACAGTGTTGCCTCCCAAAGTATGTGGATAAACATGAATTGCTTTCAGAATAACCTTAATTGTTGCTTGTACTAAAATGTTTTGCTGTATAAGGGCTAGTAAACAGCTCAGGTTCACACACTAACACCACCCCATGGAAGATCAGCAGCACCACAGTTACTCTAGAAAGGAGAGTTTATTTAGAGTGCATATAAAAAAAAAATGTACATAAAAAAAGGACAAAATCAATGAGAAAGAAGTAGCCTCTATCTTGCTTTGACTTTTTTACCTGTTTATTGATATCATGTTGTGCAAATAATGCTATTAATATTATGCTTAAGCTTGAGCTTATAATTGCAAAAAATCCAAAATTTCAGATTTAAAGTTCCCATGATAATACAATGGAATATTGAACCCAAAGTGACAAAATTCATTATGATTGTTGATCCTGAACTAAGGTATTATTAGCTGATTTTTTTTTTTTTTTTTTTTTTTTTTTTAATATGAGAGTCATTAACCAGTGTATTCAGTGCTAGCAGCTTATCTCTATAAAATTGTTTGGAGTACCTCCTAGGTCAACCTGTTCTCAAGAGACCCTACCAGTACAGTATAAACAGGCAGATTTGGGAAGTGGAGGCATGGGGGAGGAAAAGCTGAAGGAGAAGAAATGGCCATTTTGGAAACTCAGTCAAATGGAACCGAGCAGAACATTTTTTGGTGCAGCTTTTTTTTTTTTTTNNCGAGGTAAACATTTTTTGGTGCGGTTTTTTTTTTTTTTTTTTTTTTTTTTTCCTTCACTAATTCATCCCTCAGTGTGAATGGTAAATTCTAGTGACATGATGCTGTGCTGAGAAGTTCACTGAATTAAGCATAACCATGAACTGACATTTTTGAAATGCACAACTCCTTGGCATGAACTTTGAGAAATTAAAATAAAATGCAACACATATCAATGCTAAGATGAGCTTTGCTCAGCTTTGAGCACAACACATGTTACTTCTTTTTCTTTTGAATTGTGTGGTGACAGACAGGCAACAATGAAGTAAAGATCAAAATTCAGTTTCATTCAATTCCATTCAATGGCATGGAGTTCTTGCACTTAAATGTATAATAGGAAAAGGTAAATATATAGTTACCTGTTCATCTGAGACACAGTATTTTCATACTGTTTAATATTCATATTTGACAAAGCTTTGCCATCCACTGATTTTAATGTTTCACAATCTCATGGTAGGTTCAGTATGAATAAAAGAAAGTTCAAGGAAATTGTGCAAAGATGCTATTCATACCTGTCCCCACAACTTCTCACAAGTTATTTGTGATGAGATGTATAAATATTTCTAAAACAGTAAGCCCTACGAAATGGTGGAACTAGTAGTGAATTACAAGCATCCCATAGTTCTGCTACAGATGCTCCAGATAATCTTAACATGAGCTCCCCTAGACAGAAAATTAAAACTTGCCTGGTAGTTGATAGGCAAGTATGATTTATTATTGTCTAGATACAGTGGATATTTGATTTATAATGGAAGTCTACTTATTGTAAATGGAATTTTATTCTAATTAATAATCCTTTCCAGAAAGATATGTTGTCTTCATGAAATTCAAGACAAATGCATTAAAAAAAAACAAAACCAAAAAACAAATCAATCAAACAAACAAACAAAAAAACCCCAAACAAAACCAAACCAAACAAACCCAAAAACAACCAACCAACAAACAACAAAACCTCCCAAACCAACCTGTTTTCCCTGTTTTCTCTACCTGGTCTTCCTGAAGTACTATTGGAACAACGAATAATATGGGTGGCTGTGATCCCACGGATATCTGTCACAATGACATATCATACTTAGACAACTATTAAAGCTAAGTAGTTAGGATGCAGAATTGAAATTTATCCTGGGTCATAGGTATCTGCATGTGAGGATTTTGCTGTATGCTGATCCCTACAGCTACTCTTAAGGACCTATTATTTTTCTGAATTTGCTGCCATATGTTTAGTGGTATGGCATAAAGCAAGCTGAAAATAATTAGAATTAATCTGTAATAGTGGACAGATATAGTTTACAGCACACTGATTTTCAGTATTTTGCTGGTTTCCAAATACATTAATAGTGAAATGCAGCCAGGCTGAAAGGCTTCCAGGTAGTCAGAAGAAAGAGTAACAGGATTTCAATATTCAGTAAGAATTATTTCTGTATCAGAATTAGGAATTACAGCTGAGATTTGCTTTGAAATAGTCTGAAATACTAGTTATTTGTGCTTAAAAGGTACTTACTTGTTTATATTACATAATGGGTTTTGACAGTCCATGGGGGGGAAAAAAAAATAATTACATATACAAATTTCATTTAAAACCTCTAATCAATAAGAGATGTCAGGTAAACAGTGATGAAAAATCCAGCCCTTTTTAACTATCACTAGCTGATCTGAAACTATCTGATATAATTTGAAATGGAAACTGTGTTTTTTACAATGCAAGTCCTTGATTTTTTTTACTCTTCTTCTGGTTTTTCAGAAAACGTGTATCAAGATATAATCTGCTAAGGGTACTGTTTCATGTCAAACATGGCAAATACTTGGTCATTTTAATTTTTAAAAGTGTTATAGTTTTTTTCTTGCTGTTTACTTGTTATATTTGCTAACTGTTCACTAATCAGAGCTGCAATAGCAAAGTATGTATGTACACCTGCACAAACGTACATGCAGGCATATATCCCTTTACAAATATTCTGATAACTTATTACCTATATGGAAAAAAAACAAAAGACAATAGAAAGAAGTATCCAAAATAAATTTGTGCAACTCTAATTATGTTAAGGATGAAATAGGATTAACTTTGAAGTAAGTTAAGTTTAGTGTAACATAAGCTGTGGATTGAATCTGGGCTAGAACATAAAGTCATCCAAATGGTGGCTCACTCAGAACACACTTTCCTTAGGCGTACGCGAGGTTGGTTCCTTGACAATTGTTTACTAGCAGTTTTTAAGACACAAACAGCTGTGAGTGACAACAGTCTGTCACAAAATTTGTCTAAGTTCATGGCAGAGAGCTGAAAACTCTGACACCTACTGAAAGAGGTATCGTATTTGCAAGCAGTCAAAAGTGATTGAAAACCAGATGAATCTGTTAGGATACCTCATGCCATTGAACACTGTTGCCTATGCCAAATACGCATTTGTAATCTACAATCTGTTATCTACTAGTACTGATGCTGTAAGGTAACATTGTTAAAGAATTTATTAATATGTAGGTATCTATTCTGAAATAAAAACTCACATTTAATCAAAAGAAATTCATAAAGTTCAACCAACATTACTGCAGACTGAATATTTAGACTAGTCTCTGAGCTACAGCAATTTTATATGATTTCTAACAGAACAAAGAAAAAAAATCAACAGTAAGGTTACACATCAGGCAAATATGCTGTGAATTCTACTGTCTTTAATAGTAAAGAATTATGCTTGGGATAACTACATTTGTAATTACTTTATATGCATAGGCACTCTGATTGCATACCGTGATGGGCAACAGATTTGGTAGCACTGTTTCTGTTATTTAATTATTAGAGTTGGCCTGGAAATATTCCTCCTTGATTGTATTTAGCTTAATCAAATATGACTTGAGCATCTGAGTTGGCACAAACCTAGCAAGAACCCACTAAAATGACAAGGAAGTGAAAAGCTATTCTTTCATTCCTTTACATCTTAATTTGGCAATTTCTGGAAGGACAAAGGAATCAGGAGAAGCGCCAGGAACAGGCAAACTGCAAGTTCCTTTAATGGAAATGTAAGCAATACAAAGTCATCTTCTCTAGGGCTTATCTACAAGTAGGAAAGTGGTGTCAGCATGAAGATGTAGCTGACACTGGTGCTGTCTTCATAAATTTTGCATCTTGAGTGTTCCTGGAAGGATGTCTCAAGAGGCCCAGGTTGCCCAGAGACCAGAATGACTGCAGGCAAGACTTGTAGGTTCTGGGATGGGGGGTAGCCTCCTTTCATCCTCCTCCAAGGCAAGGCTGTTCCCATCTAACTACTTCCCACTCTAGACATCACAGCGATGGTGAGAAAAGAAACAAAACCAATCTCCTCTAGCTGTGGTTACTCTTGTTAGTGAATGTGCTTCAGGGGGTATACTTGCCCACATTTGGTGCAGCAACCATGTTCACCAAAACACCTGAGAGTCTGACTACATCACAGTGTTGCTCCTGATCACTGTGCAAATACTCCATGGCACTTTGCATGGCATACTGTGGCAGCTTGGCTCACGTTTCTTGCCAAATTTATTATTCTGATATTTCATATACCGTCTTAGGACCACTGTTCCAAGCACAACCATTACTGGAGTTTTATGATGAGATTCAAAAATCATACATGGATTTATCTAAAAATTAAAATATTTTCTTTTCCAGTTGTTAATATCAGGAAATAAAACAAAAAACTCTCTTTTTCTCTCATTTTTTCTTCATTTTCTCTTTCATCAATTTGCAAAAATGAGTTTTTGCCTGCTATTACTTATTCAATACTATTAACTATACAATATTGTAATCAGGATCATCCTCACAGTCACAGACCTTCCCTAATAGGTACTGTAAAGCAAATAATGTGATTGAAAAGACTCTAACAGATAAAGCAAAAGAAAACAAGTTCTGTCAGTGTGGTGGGTTAAGGAACTTACCCCCTCTTGTTGAAATCTACCAGACCAGCTCAGATGGCTTGGAAGTAAGATGAAACTATATTTACAGCAAAGCTAAATTTACAAGCATATGTATGCAATATGTTTACAAGTATTTACAACTATATACAAATTAGAAATAATACAGAAATCCAAATTCCCTCCTGAACAAAGAAACTGCCCAGAAGTGGCTCAAAGCCATTCTCTCTCTCTCTCACAGACAAACGATCAGCAAAACTTACTTGTTATTTGCTAGTAGAAGCAAAGGAGAAGCTAAAACTGCAAGAGCTCTGAGGCAAAAGAGGGACAAATTATTTATACTTTGGCTTTTTATCCCTTTAGCAAACCAATGAATGATGCAGACTTTATCATTATTTTCTTTTTGCAACCAATGGTCTGATTTCTCTCATTATAATATTCCAATTAACCTCAAACTAGCAGTCATACAAGCAAAAATTATCAGAATAATAAATGTGTCACAGGTTAGTTTCACATTTCCATTTATAGTATGTTGTTCTACTTTCTGCAATAACCAAGCAACATAAGAGGCTGTAAAATAGCATCACCTCTAAAAATTGTTCACTTACCAAACACAGCTGCATTCTGTGTGTTACTTGAAAACTGATTTTACTCCCTGGTTACTATCTTTCATTAATATTAGTGACTGGATTAGGTCTGATATTGGGGTTTGGTGTTTGTTTTTGGTTGTTTTTTTTTTTGTTGTTGTTGTTGGGTTTTTTTGTTTGTTTGTTTGTTTGTTTTTTTTTTTAATTGTTTGGTTGGTTTTTTTCTCCATTATATTTCCTGAAGATTTTAATGTACAATCTTCAGTGATCAATGACAACAGTGTGAAGCTTTCAGGATCATTGGTATGTTTCAAAAAAGATAATATATACATAATTTTACAAAGAAGTCATTAGACAGTTGCCTAGATGTGTCTTTGGGGCACTTATAATGCCCTGATTTTTCATGTCACATTTTGTTTATTATTAGCCCCAGATTGTTTGCTCAAGAGACATTTCAAGACGGCATAAAATTTACTCCATGTTTAGGAGAAATAAAAATTTTACAAGAATAAATGCTCAGTCATGAGTAATTTTTGTGATGATGAGAAAAGTCTGATGAATGTAGTCAGCAACGTTTTGGGGAAGAGTATTGATGCAATGGTAATTTTCTCACTGTTTAATGATAGTGATATGAATTAGTTTAAGGTACTAAAAATTCAAGTTTTTTTTGATGTGTCACAAATTGGAAGTAAGTAGTGTATATATATTAGGAATATTTTACTTAATAGGATTTTTATTAAAACTCAGAGATTTAAAATATCAATATATTTTACTGGTTTTTAGACTCAGAATAGCTTAGTCAACCTCTGGCATAAACTTTTCCACATACACAGTCACATGAACAAGATATGTTAGGTATTACAAAAAATTGGTTTTTTTGTTAGATCTCTCCTTGACTTTGGTGTGCTCTCTAGAATACTGAAAATACAATATTGTCTCATAGTTCTAAAGGAGGTTTATTGACCTAAGCCAAAATATAACACTATTTCTGCCTAGGGTCACTGAAGATTTTTAAGGCAAACCAGAATTGTTTACTAAAATTGTTGTCAAGGCAGAAAGTATTTACTGTTTTAAAGACTTTAAAACTGTAATTTTTTTTTCAAGAAAATTTGAAAGTATGTCCCAAGAGGGGGCTGAACAGAACAGAAGAGATTAATTTACCCCACTTCATTGGGTTGTTATTTTTTCTACATAGTCTGAGGTTCAGAATGTTCTTGTTCTCTTGCTTGCTTGCTTTTCCCATTGTTTCTCCTCTCTTGCCTTGCCTGCTCTGTGCTGATCATTTGTTTAGGTTGTTGGTAAGACTTGGAACAGGACAGAGATAATATTGTCTTAGCTGGCAACAGCCCTCTATACTTGTGTCCAGAGGGGTCTGGGTTTTATAGGGGAGTCCCTGGGCTTTGTTCTGGGGAGCTAGATGGATTTTTGTCTAGTTGTAAATATAAATATGTATTTGTATATGTTTATTACCTTTTATATTTAGCCTACTTTGTGAATAATAATTCCATTTGACTTCCAAAATCCTGGCTACTGTGGTATAATTTAGCTTTGCAGTGTAAAACCACCACGGTAGTGTTCATGGGAGATTAAAATTTTCTTGGAGAAAACATCAGATAAAAATTGGGTCTCCATCTTCTCACTGTTAAAAATTAATTAAAAGGAAGATTTTCAGAACTTTAATTTAATTTACAGGAGTGCTTGAATGGACTTCTTCAATACCTTTCTGTCTTGCCTGTAAATACGTTACCATTTGTACCATCAAAGTCCATTTCACTGCAGAATGAATGCTTTGAAGGCTAAGTGACTGACTCTCCCGTTCATTTCCCTCTCCTGTCCCACAAAGACATTTTTGTTTAGAAATGTTTCACTTGTGCAAGACTATCATCCTTAAACAGTGAGGGCTTTTAACAGCTGGGATGATAGAGGGTATACCACATACTCTTGGGCAGTACTGTCATTGGGAAACACTGACAGAAGATAACAATCACATTGGACTTTTCCAATAGAACACTGAGCTAAATATTTTTAGTGTGAAAGATAATACACACAGTAAGAATCACAGCAATCAATTTTGTTATTTGCATGTGGCTAGCTAAAAATATGGGATTTTTCAGGCGTATCCAGTTAGAAGGAGAAACAGGTAACAAGTGTTCTCATACATAGATTTAAAACATTTTTACAGTTTCCCATGTGTTTCTGCTTCTGTTACAAACACATGTTTTCTTTGCTGGTAGGTTGCGATTATTTCGTATATCCAGATCCTGCATGAAGTTTAAAGCAGTTTCAATCTTCAGTTTCAATGGACTGTTTTAGACCATAGAATCATAGAATGGTAAGGTTGGAAAGGACATCAAAGATCACCTAGTTCCAACCCCCTGCCATAGGCAGGGACACCTTCCACTAGTACAGGTTACTCAGGGCCTCGTCCAACCTGGCCCTGAACACCTCCAGGGAGGGAGCATCCACAACCTCCCTGGCAACCTGTTCCAGTGTCTTACTGCCCTCATAGTCTGAAGAAGCATACTTTGAAGAAGCAAGAATAGGCATAAGGAAAAAACCTGCCACCTGAGAGGTTTCTTTCAGAGTAGCGATTTATGTTGTTTGTTTTTAAATCATTGTATTTCTTTTTGAAAGTATAAGGGGAAAAAAATTCTTTGTAATTTTCTACATTCTTATCAGAGAATTTACTGTTAATATAACTATTAGATATTATATCCTTCCCAACTGAAGTGAGCTTCTGTGTTGTGTTCAGTGTTGTGGGGAAAAGAGTGATTTAGGTGGCATTATTTTAAAATATGATATACAGTTCATTAGATGTCTTTGAACCAGTCTGAAAATTCCTTCTTATAGCCCTGATGTTAGGAGGCAGACTCTCTACATGAGGAGGGCATGTCTCATATTATTTATTTTTAAAATTAATATTCAGGTAGATCAGAATGTTAATCTTATTTGATTACTTCTGCAGTTTGAGGTAAAGGGCCTTCCCTTTTTCCTTAGTACAAGTCCAAGAAAGATTTGGATACCTAGTGGATTTCTAGTGTGGGACTGTTTGTCAAGGGGCAATTGCAATTCTTGCAACTAGTTCCATCCTCTGTATTTGGGTGATTTAAAGTCCCTTCCACCAACTTCTTTGACAATTTCCAGAATTGTAAAATCGCAGCAAGCAAAATTTGAAAGTTATCTTAATGAAAAAGCAAACAAGCAAACAAACAAACCACTTTGAACAGAATAAATACAATGCCGTATGCGCCAGGTACTTCTTTTTTGAATGCCTGAATGTTTAAATTTGAGATCCTTGAGCAGTGGAGGAGTATGGTCCTTATTTTTCATATGACAAACAGGATAAATATGGGATAATTTAGTGAAATTTGTAGTGAACAGAGTGTAACACTCTCTGTACAATGATTATCTTTCCTGGTTTAATAAACTTGTCACCTGCACAGCAGTTTATAAAATGTTTAAGCTAATGTTATAGGATAACAAACTCAAATATTGGTACTGCAGATACATAATGGTAAGTGTACTTTAGCATGCATAAATTATGGGAGTCTCAGTGAGCACCAAATGAAACCATCATCATAAGAGGAAGGTCTGAATACTTATGAAGAAGAATATATTCATACAGTTGCTCCAAAGAGAGGTGTCCAGGTAAGATGCACAGCACTGGATACCTTTAAAATATAGATTCATATTTCTAAACTCTTGCTTTGGATGAGAATTACAAGTAGAAAGAAAAGCTACCAAAGTAGCAAGACTCAGGATTCAGAGTTGTCTTGCCTCAAGGACATGAACCACCTCATCCCACTTACCGACAGAACTGCAAAGAATTCAGCTGGCCTGGATTCTCACTGTGGGAAAATCTCACTGTCAGTTTTTTGCCAGAATGAATATTGTGGAAATACAAAATGCTGCGCCTTAAACTTCTGAGCCTACTTAGCTCTTTTCCTTTGTTACTTACCCACTTCTGTATTATGCATTATACCTTGAACTGCCAGCTGTTTGACGTGTCTCACTCTATAGTAGATTTACTGTCAAACCTGTACAAAAAAGGGCAATATAGGTGCTCTGACCCAGGAGCAGACGTACCTCTGTGTTATGACTCTTTCCCTCACTCCCTTGTTGCTTTGCAGAAGTAAATTCCATGCTAATGATTTTATGCCCAATTTATTTCACAGACACTGAGAATAAAGTTTTTGTTTGTTTCGTTGTTGCTGTTTTGGTGGGGTTTTTTTGTTGTGCTGTATTTATTGGGGTTTTTCTTCCTAGTTCTGACTGCTTGTTCTCTCCTCTTCTAGAGAGTACTCTTTGAGATGAAGTGATACCTTGACATGGTATCTTTTCATTCCCAGGTTATTTAAATAAGCAGATCAAATAGATCTTCCTGGCATAGAGAACGAATATTTCAATGGGCAGAGACCAGCATGGAACATAAGTCTATGCTTGCCACATGATTCTATTTTTCGAGCAATCAGCACCAGTCTTTGCCAGAGATGGGAGAGGAAAGTTTAGACTTACTCTTAGTTTTACTTACTATGGCCATTCTTCCAGTCTTACACTGTAACAGGCCAGGGAAATAATTACACAGGAGCATAATATCGTAGAATAATAGAATGGTAAGGTTGGAAGGGACCTCAAGGATCATCTAGTTCCAACCCCCTGACATAGGCAGGGACACCTCCCACTAGTACAGGGCACTCAAGGTCTCATCCTACCTGTCCTTAAACACTTCCAGAGAGGGAGCATCCACAACCTCCCTGGGCAACCTGTTCCAGCACCTCAGCACCCTCACTGGAAAGAACTTCCTCCTAACATCCAGTCTGAATCTCCCCTCTGCCAGTTTAAACCCATTGCCCCTTGTCCTGTCACTACAAGACCTTGTAAATAATCCCTCTCCAGCCCTTCTGTAGGCCCCCTTCAGATACTGGAAGGCTACTATCAGGTCCCCTCGAAGCCTTCTCCTTCAGGCTGAAGAGCCCTAACTCTTGTGGTCTATGCCAAGGGTCTTTGTGCCAAGATATCCCTGATTTCATTTACAAGTGTGGATTGGTTTTTGCTGTTGTTGGGGTTTTATTTGTCTTTTTTTTTCTTTAGTTGTCCCATTTAAAGACCTCCTTGAAAGTCTATTTTAGCTTATATTCTGTCTGGCATATTGATATTCGCATCCAAGTGCCTGCTTTCCCCAAAAATGATTTTCAAGTGTATAAATAAACCCTGCAAACTCTTTCATGGCTAAACACTAGTGAATTGAGAAGTACAAAATGAAAAAGACATCAGGAAAATTGCTCAGATCCTTGGGATGAAAAGAGTCCAGCACTAATCATTGTCCAGTTAGTTTACACACGTTTCTTGCTACGTTGTTATTACTTCTGTCCTTTTTTTAATGAAGCAAACATTAAAGTAATATTATTTCAGTTGAGGGTTGGTATCTATAGCTTATACCTTGTGATGTTAATTAAAAACATAATTTTTATGTACTTATCACAAAGGAAATATCATTTCATTAAAATCCAATTAGATTCAGACAATATCTGTAAAGACTACTGAATAACTGCTGTTTGAACATATCCTGCTTTGTTCTATTTTCATCACCGGAATAAAAGCAACCACAACAAACAAACCAAAGAAAAGGATTTTTTTTATTAATCTCTGAGGTTACAGATCCACTTGCATTTAGAACAGTGTTTTATGTGAAAAACATACCAAAGATTTTATGTTTTACAGACTGCTGCATGAGTGACCTTATTTTAGAAAATCGTTGTTTTCCTTCCCATATTTATATAATAAAATATATTTATTTTGGTAGAATGGATGTCTCTTTATAAACAATTTGTCTCTGATAAAGTAATTCAACATCCTGACAAATATTATGAGGATACTGCAGAGTTTAATGGATTACTGCCTGTAAAGTGGTGGGAACACTGCACAGCAAGTAGCTAGTGCAACACAGAACAAGAATTGTTCCTCCATTTTGTCTTGCTATAATTAGCCATCTTGTTGCACAGACCATTATCTTGCCATTGTTTTGATCATGAATTTCCTTGAAAATCAATATGAATCATTTCTATGAAGTGAATCAGGAAATGTTCTAATACAGATTGGGGATTTTTCTGTATGAGTGATATTCTGTGTGATAACATTTCTCAATCAAAAATGTTTTCAATCATGTGAGAATCACGCTTTTTTTTCCCAACAGATCAAGAACTCAGAAAGAATGTGGGGAAAGTGCTGATGGTCACTGAAGCTGCGATTTGCTTAACTGGAATTTTGACTCCAGGCTAAAACATGTTGATCCCAGGTGTAGCCTTTGCACTAGGTTTTTTGTTTGTGTGCTGGTTTGAGACTAATTGGAGTATTTTAATGAGAGAAATTAGATAACTGGTTGTAAAAAGAAAAATAATGATGAAGTCTATATCATTCACTGGTTTGCTGAAAGGAATAAAAAGCCAAAATGTAAACAACTTGTTCCATTTTGTTCTGGGATACTTCTTCCTTTCACTTCCTTTTCACTCTAATCTTCCACTAACCTTGGCTAACAAATAACAAGTAAACTTTGATGGTTGTTTTGGTTTCTGTCTGGGAAGGAAGAAGGGAGAAAAAGGGTTGCTTTGAGCCCCTTCTTGGATTCTTTTGTTTGTCCAGGAGGGAGTTTGGATTTCTGTATTATTTCTAATTTGTATATAATGGTATATAATTGTAAATACATATTGTATATATATATTTGTGAATTTAGCTTTACTATAAGTAATAGTTTTATCTTACTTCCAAGCCATCTGAGCGGGTCTGGTAAATTTCAGTAATGTGTGTGTGGAGGGGAAGTTCCTAACCCACTACAGTTTGTTTCTTTAGAAGTTTCTTTTCCCTCTGTTACCAAACCCATCCTATGGGAAGGTAGGCAGATAGTGATGAAACCTGAATTGTCTGTGTCAGAAGGTTGTTTCTTCTGATTCAGCAGTTAAAAACGAATGTCACAAAAATTAAGATGCCCTCACAGGAATAGCAGTTGCAGTGTTTCCTATCAGGAGTATCTGTAATCGCTGAGGCAGGAATGCTGATTCAGGATGTTTGCAAAGACATTGATGTTGATAAGAAATAAAATAAAACAGTTTTGTTTGTGTTAAATAACTGAAATTACAACCAAATAAAGGTTTGAAGAAAATCTACAGAAAGATCAATGTTTGCATCTTAGTGTTTTGCAGACAACCAATACAATATTTGTTTGATGTCTGCCTTATCTGTAGTAAAAAAAAAAAAAAAAAAAAATAAAAAAAAAAAAAAAAAAAAAAAAAATTAAAAAAAAAGAAATTTTATTTGAGAGTAGATTGCATTTTGATGATCCAGGTCATTGGGGAAAAGAAAGAACAGTTGATAATCTGCTGTAGTAGGACTATGTACTACAAAATGGGATTTCCTGGTTTTGGAGAAAGTAGTGGTCTCATGGGAATGAGGTTAGTGAGAGAATATAAAGATAAGAAAAAGTCTAAAAGGGAGGCTCATGTACTCTAAGATTCGAAAGAGCTGCAGGATTAAAGTAAATAATTTTTAGTTAAAAAATATGTTATGCAATCAACTGAGAACCGATGAGACAAAACCTCTTCCTGGTAACAGAGAAGATAAGATGCTAAAGAAAATTATACGTTTTAATGGAAGAGCAAATTATATGATTCCAGTAGAGGATGTTTTAATTTTGCACATACATATTTCTACCTCAATTGAATGGAAGTACTTGATGGCAAAAATAGAATCATCATCTTCTTTCCTATGGTACACGCAACATTTTCTGAAGTTACAATCCTCATTTCTTATGGTATGCCCCACATTTTATCAAGTGGCCCATATTTTGATTTTGGCTTCAGTTCCTAACTCCTACAAAACTTTGAAACAATTTGGCTCTCGACCTCAATTCAAAATCTTCAGACTCTGAAATGAAGTTTAACATATACAAAGGTTCATGGACAACATCAAGAGCAGAGTGGAATGCAGCTCTAAAAATTCTGCTTGGTTTTGGTTTGACACCATATGCGGAGGCATTTTCAATGGCAAATAGTGGTTTGCTAAAAATAAAACAAAACAAAACAAAAAACCCAAACCCGCAAAATAAAACCAAAGAAACAACAAAAAAACCCAACAACAAAAACAATTAAAAACCCCACAAACCCACCCAAGCAAACAATCAAGGAATATCTTTTCTATGATTTTTATCCAGACCAGGGTAAAGGCCAGCCTCCTCTTTGATCTGGCTATCATGCAAGAAGGCTACTGAGAGAAAGAAGAGTGTACTGCTTATTATTATTGTAACTCTTCATTCCTGGAAGTCAGCACAGAATTTGAAAACTGCTGTGCAAAATTACTAAATAAATAAAGCTTAATAGATGGGCTTCACCAATCATGTCTGGCAAGGAAAGCCACATTAAGCTCAACATATTCTCTGCTTTCATTTAGAGAATTGCAGCTTTTGTTTCTCTTGTAAAACTGCATATTTTGCCAAAAAGTCAAGTTGCAATGGATATTTAATAGGAGTGTGACCTGCTAGAAATGGTTATTATGTATTGTCAAGACAGAGATAAGCTCTGGCAATACTAGCATAGAGACTGATTCAGCTCTTCTGATAGTCTAACTAGTCTTTGTCGTTTTTACATCAGTGCATATTTTTGCAGCACAAAACCCCTCAGAATACAATGAAATATTATAATGCAGGCCCTATTACAAAACAGTAGTATTCACTCTGACTTCTCTGAGAAGTAGGCAATTTTTCCATTACCAAATTAAAGTTGGAACTGTGTGAAACTTCCATTGTTCATGCATTTGTGTGAGAGAAGTGATAATTTCATTACTACACTATTCAAATTTTGATTCAAGATGGAATGACACTTTCCTTTCTTCAAAACAGTCATATTTTATGGAGCATGACTCAAAGCAAAACTGATTGTATACTTTCTGTCATCTTGTAAAATCTTAGGTTTTCCGACATATTTGGAGAATTTGGAAAGAGGAGGTATTTTTCTCATAGCTCAAGCTGCAAATCTAACATTTAATGAAACTAATGTATTTTAGAAAGATCCCTTTTTAATGTGTACAGGTGATTGTGTTAGCTCAATGGAACTACAAACTTAACCTTTTCAAAAAAGACAAATTCTCTATTGCCATGTTTCTTGCCTCAGCTCAAAGCCAATTAAGTAGATTTTCTCTTTATAAAAGAAGTAGGATGTGGCTTGAAAGTTAGATCCATATGAACCCAAAAACATCAGAGGAGTATGCTCTAGGAGTCTGCTGTGCAGAGATGATTCAGCAGATCTAACCACGTTACCTTTACCTCCTCTCTTCAAGACTGATATGTAATCTGCATTTCATGACTGAGGTGAAACAGAATCTGACCAGAATATTTGAAAGAAACTGAAACTGAAATACATTCAGTCCAGGTTCTCCTGAGACTGCTAAGTTTAATAAGCTATTCTGTGAATGCATTTCTGCATTTGAAACTTTTGAATATGTGGTCAGTTGGTTTCATCTTATTCTACCTCATGACATCTTTGATACAGAAGTGAAATACATTGTAGGAAAAACTCTAAGATGATGCCGGAATTGCTGCAAATACTTCTTGAAAACTTATCCTTTGAGTTTATGTCAATTATAAATGGCCACCTATATAAAGCATCAATAATTTTTATAATTCATATTTTTGAGATGTATTCCTTACTATGGGGAAGCTAAGGGACCTTGCTCCACAAAGTAGAAATACTAGAGAACATCAAAGTCAAAATCTTTACCAAAAAATAATATCTTTGTCCTGTTTTTCAGAACTACTCCCAGTCCGTGTTTTGGATTTTATTGTTAGTGGGTTTTTGTTGTTTCATTGGTTGATCATTGACTGTGCATGTTTGGAATTTTTTTTTCTGGCAAATTTTACAGGAAATATACCTTAGAAAAAGAATCATAGCAAAATCATGAGCACAAACATTGCAGAACATGCAGATTGATCTAATATTGTGCAGTCTGATTTTTTTTTCCCATGAATGGAAAATAAGCAATTTTCAAGGAAAATAGAGGCATTTTTAAAAGTTGTCAGACATTACAACCTTGTGTCGGTAAATATAAAGAATGGACAATATGGAAGATGTTGTAAATGCTCTGACTAGACAAGGAACATTGCATCATAGACAATCAAACAGTTTAATGATGTTGGTGGCCTAGAAACCTGAGAGCACTAAGTTATATCTGAGAAAAAAATGATATTCCAGAAGGTGGTGGATAGGCTTTGGAAAGATGACCTCCTTTTAGTGATAATAAGAAAGGATGTGCTGTCTGTAAGCCTATGTAGGATCTCACAAAAGCAGGGAGGGACTTGTCAAACTCCCAGTTACAACTATATTCAGGTGCCTGTTGGAATTATTTCCTCTCCTGCCTCACTCAATGTACTTTGAAATCTGCAAGGGCAGAAAGATGGACAATATTTCATATTGGGTGGTGTCAGAACATTTATAATCCTCCTAATAACCCTACTGAAGATAACCTGAGACTTCAAACAGAGCTATATGCCAGATCATGAGGATCTGTTCCTCTCTTGTCCTAGCAATCAAGGAAGAGTAAGGCAATACAGAGCTTTAAGATCTTGCTGAGTTCTTGCCTATGACTTATGTGCAGAAGTCAGGAACTATATAAGAACACCGGTACTAATTTATTTTTATGTTCTTCCCTTCACATGATGCTGACAGAGCTTCCCCACCATGAGTACTGATTTCAATATTTCCTTCTTAAGCTTTTCTAAAACCATAAGGGAAACACCTTACATCCTCCAAGTGACATTAAAAATTGCAAAATGTTTCCAATAAGTAGGGTTGTTTTTAAAATAAATTTTATAAAGGATATTGCAGATTGCAAGATTTTTCTATAAAGTAGGACTCCTTTTTTGTTTTCCATCTGTTTCTTTGAGCCCTTTATATTCTGTGGTTGTTGGGTTTTGTTTGTTTGTTTCTTATTTTATTACAGGTCTCAAACCTGAAAGCTTTGATTTTTTTTTTATTTTATTTGTTTTTAATGAAAGAATGGATTCCAATGTTACCAAATGAGTAAGGGAGCTAGGGCTTCAAATACCATGAAACTCATGATAAAATCACTGGAGTTGGCAACACTGCTTGAATTTGGCATAAGATCCTAAAGCTTTAAAGGAAGAAGTGTGACTCATCAAACTTGCTTGGAGAATTAAGGGAGCTAGGGGCAAGGGCTAATGGGGGTATCCCTCCTCTTCAGCACTTCAGAGAAAAATCTACAAGATATAGTTCAGCAATTGTGCCAAGCAATGAAACTACTCCTTATACAGAGATTAACAGTTTTTAATTCTATACTGAAATGAGGAATGCAGGATGATGGAACTTTAAAAAACAGACAAACAAACAAGTTTCAGGAAAGAGATGCTAGGTCATAGGCTGGAAAACTACCTCACCTTAATGTGATATAAAACATGAAACCCTAAATACTTTTTACACATCAAAATGTTCTTCTCTAATGATCCTTCCTTTTTAGATGAAGTTAGGACAAAATTTGATATTATATTTTCTCAGTGGAACTGTATATATATTTGTCACAGTTTTAATCTGCCACCAGAAGCTAACCCTAAATTATTGAATTATACATGACAAAACATTAAATACATGTACATGTTCTGGACTATAAAAATCAAGTCAGTTACTTGCTGTTTTGCCTTTTGTAGATTCTGTATTTTCTTGTTGGTATGCATGGCTACCCTCCTAAGCTAAATGTACAAGATAAAACTGGACAGACACCTTCCATCAAAGTGTTTTTTCATTCTCAGTTCTTGAATTCCTGAAATGAAGTTTTTTGCAAGAAAATCTATGTTTGTAAAAATTTCCACTGGGAAATCTTTTCCCATGCCTAGGATATAATTCTGAGAAAATACCATGTTCAGGTCTTTCCAATAGCCTTCTGGTTAAACCATCCAAAAGGAAAACATCTCATGTTCTTGCAGTCTAAGAAAGATGAAGTTATCTCATTTCTGGGTTTCCTTCAGCATTAGACAGAGGTGGGAAACCTCTAATGCAAAGCTGTAGTGATTCAAGGCATGAAGACTCTCACAGATGTCACTGACTTTCTACAAGAAATCACTACCTCCATGGCTTTGATGTCTACCTGTGTTCTTCTATTACTCCAGAAGCATATTTGACTTTACTTTGTAAATTAAGTGGAAGAGTCCTGCACTGAAGTAGACAAATAGGTTTTGCTTATTCTTTCAATGTTCTAAAACACACGGAAAAGAGTAGGAAACTTCTAGTCAGTGTCAAACTCTTCAACTATTTTCTTTCTACAAGTTCAGTAAATTAATTTTTTCCTCTTCTTTTTTTTTCAGTCAAGTGAGAATTCTTACTTCCATAGCTATTACTGACATGTATAATGGGTAGGTACGTCTCTTTCTTGCCTTTGTAATTTTTTTGTTTGGGTGTTTGGGTTTTTTTGTTTGGTTTGGTGGGGTTTTTTGTTTGGTTGATTTCTTTTGGTTGTTTGGTTGGTTTTGCTACCAAGTTTCATATTTCTTTCACAATATACTTTAAAAAAAATTAAACTTAATCCCATGCTGAGGAGGAAAACCACCACTCCAAGCGGAGCCATACCTTGTGCCTTCCTATCTTTTGTCACTCCTTTTATTTAAGCACTTGAAGCATACAGGAATGTATGTATCAGTACATAAACCATCAATATTTTGTGCTTGTAGATACATCTGGTGAAAATCTTATTTTCAAAATATGTGTTTTAAAATAGGTATATAATGGGTTTCGTAGGAGGTTGTGTACTCTAATTTGTTTATCAGTACCAAGATATACTACAGAAGTGTTACTGTGGTTCTGGAAATGAAGATGTTGGCTGTATACCTAACTCAGAGTACTCACTGAGGAGTGGTAAAGATCTAGCTGATTCTCTTTCCAGGTTGGTTACTGGATGCAGGCTGCTAATCTGGGGGGTTGCGATTTGCTGCCTGTCTAGCTGCAGGTAGACTCTCTACTATCCCATCCTCTTGCAGGAAAATGGCAGGGCACCTGCACGGCAAGAAGCAGGTTTTATATAAAATACAGAATCATAGAATGGTAAGGTTGGAAGGTACATCAAAGACCATCCAGTTTCAATCCCCTGTCATAGGCAGGGACACCTCCCACTGGTACAGGTCACTCAAGGCCTCATCCTACCTGTCCTTAAACACCTCCAGGGAGGGAGCAGCCACAACCTCCCTGGGCAACCTGTTCCAGTGTCTCACCACCCTCACTGGAAAGAACTTCCTCCTAACATCTGATTTAAATCTCCCCTCTTTCAGTTTAAACTCATTGTCCCTAGTCCTGTCATTACAAGACCTCGTAAATAATCCCTCCCCATCCTTCCTGTAGGCCCCCTTCAGATACTGTAAGGCTACTATATTGCAGAGGACCTGTTACTTGAGGGATAGGTACTGAGAGGCCTGAGTATAAAAGCATCTGCCACTAGCATCCTGATTTTTGTGCGCCATGCTGTGGTCTAAAGACTTGTAAAATGTCAAGTTGAATAACAGCATTTTTTAGTTAGTGTTGTATAGAGAAGTGTTGAGACTGGAGAAAACAAACTGCTTTTCTCATAGTTAATAAAAAAACACTAAATTAAATTAGTGTGCATGAAGTTTGTAAGGACATTTTTTTACAGGTTGGTAAGTTACATACAAAAGTTTGAGTCCAGTGTGAACTTCATTACTTCAGTTTTCAAGTCTAGAAAAGTCTTATGTAGTGGAAGTGCAGATAGTCTTCTTATCACAGAGACTGTAGTAGGTGCCACTGTAATAATCCATGCTCCTATAGTCATAGTCAACTTTTTTATACCCTATAGAAGTGGTAAATAATACTGGGACAAAATGAGTTAGGATACTTAGGAGTCACTGTAGCAAAGAGAATCAGAACAACAAAAGCACTCTCACTGATGAAATTGGAAATGTTTTTTTTTTAATTAACACTTCTAATTAGAATTTAACATCTCACTAGCTTCGTATGGGATTTTTCGCTTCCTTAACCTCACGGAAACCTATCTATTGGCTCTAAATAGGCAGTCACTTACCATGCACCACTTGAGGATTTCAATTAATCCCAAATCCTCTAACTTTGGTGTGTGAACTTGCATTTTTCTCTCTGTGCCATTCCCTCCTGTTTCAATTTTCTTACTGAGAACCTTCTCAACAGTTTGGGTTTTTTTCCTTCAATTCTTTGCACCTCTGTTTACACCTCTATTTAAAAACTGCAGCATTTTGATTTGAAAATTATGGGACAATGCAATATGTATTTAAGCACGGGTAAGGACTGCTTAACACATCTCTGGGGAGAAAAGTAGCTAGAGAAACTATGCAGAAGCTTAAACTTGACTGGCCTCTGTCAACTTTGACACAAATAAAAGTAAGTGTTTTGAAGATATTTGGTTAAATAAATAACATATACTTGACACGTTTAAAAGAAGAATATATGCTTATATTTTTAATTGTGTTTCTCTTTATATAGTATGTCTGAATATTTGCCTTTGGTTGTCTTCAACCCAGATGAAACTTAACTCTCAAACACCAACTGGGTTTTAGATGTTTCATGTATAATCTTAGTTCACTTGAACTACCACTGTGAAATAGTGTACTTCCTCTTCTCTGAAATTTCTCTGAAATTTTAAAACTTCCTTTAAAGTTCCTTTAAAATGTTAAGGTTGCTTATTTTGGAAATGGCATAGATAATAAACTTTTTTGTAGCAGTAGGGAAAAAAAAAGTTTCCTTGCATTATTAATTTTCCTTCTTAACAGGTTGAACACCCAAGAACCTCACAGGGTGATCACTATTTAGACCTCTTTCTCTCAACTACTTTTAAATTGAGTTTGCTTTGGTGGTAAATAAAGAAAAAAAGACAGGCATAACTGAGTGTCCTTTATGACTCCTTATTCACAAATAACCTGGAATTCAGCTGGCAATTTGCTCACTTGTTAAAAATGTGACCATGGTGTCATTAAATAGCACCACTGTAGAAAATATAGTTGATGTGTTATGGATTCTCTATTTTGTTTTCCATTCAAAAATTCAACCGCCTATCCAAGTAAACCAAATTACTCTTCCACTACTCAAAAGTTCTTCATAAAAATTTTCATGTGACTTCATGAAAATGCTTTCTTGCTAGTTGTATTGTGAAACATGGAAAATTCAAGAAGAAAAATAAGTTAACAGCCTTTATATAAAAACACTGATGTAAATGGATTGTGAAATTTCCTCCTACAGTGAGTAGTAATCACAGCCTGTTTCCACCTGTTATAGGCAGTAAAATCACATAGAAGTGTCTCAAATGCTTAGACTTTATGTAACCAAACAAAGCAAAAAGGTGGTTTTTCAGCTTTCATCTGTTGAGATGCTTACAAGAGTCATGCTAGCCTAGAAATAGTGTGCATCTCAGCCAGTAAGCTCTTCAGCTGGAGTAATTGATACTGATGAAACGTATCTTGACTTCCAAGACACTTTACTCACAATCCAGACCTTCATTCATCACTACTCAGGGAGATATATGAGGTCTCTTCAGAATGCTATCTTGGTCTTCCATTTTCTTGGGTATCTTAATTTTTTTCTTGTACAGAATGCTCCCCAAGTAAGGCAGCATCCATGTTCTCGGCCACAAGAAAGGAAGACAATAGGATAATGTAATCTGCTGGTAACTTTGAATGTGCACCACTTTGCCTTGTGCTGGGTTTGAAAAAGGAATTGCTTTTCTATGTAAACACACTTAGTAGACTGACCACAGTCTGAGTTTTCTGTGTAAAGATACTCTATGACTGTTTTGTGTGGGCACTTCTGAAAAGCCATCTATGCACAGAATTGGTATACCGAACCTGATATCGAAGGGCCAAATGTTTCAGATAACAAACTGTGAATGGTAAAGAGAGAAAAATGTATCTTGCCCAGAAGACCATGACTGATCCCAGCTGTTGTACCTTTTGTCTGCCCTCAAAAAATGTCTCAATTCATCTCCAGCTTCCAAGAAGTTTCCCACTGATCAGTAGAGACCAGCTTTGCTTCCAAAATTCGTCAAAAGTTGTCATGGATAGGTCCAAGTTAAAGATAAACTGGGACTCTGTCATGCTGGTCTTTGGTGAATATTGAGAAATGTATATAACCACACAGCATGATATGTTAGAGAGTGATTATGATTGTTTTTCATTTTTCATCCTAATGAAGTAACTGAATCACCCAAGTGATGATCCAAACCTCAACAAATTCTAATTCTGAGAGTAAACCAACTTTGTGGGAGTTATATTTGGCTTTGAATCACCTTTCCAGTATTAAAAGCTTTTCATCGGTTAGAAAAATGGAGTACAGAAATGAGAGTTTGAACAACTCTGGAAACATACAAGAAAGATGAGACAGTTCTACAGTACTTGTACTATGTAGAAGACTTTTCTCTATCTGGATACCAATGTGTATGTGAGTATTGGTCACAGCTATAGTTGTTACCTGGTCAAAATCATAGTTGGTAGAGTCACTACTGAATTTTCAAAAAGGGAAGTTCAGATTATATATGTAAGCACCTTCTGATCAGTATGAGCTGACACAGCATTTCATGGTTTTCTATCTAACTTACAGTTCCTGAAGTCAGAACATCCCCTTACTCAAGAGCTCTTCAACGAGTGTGGTTCCAACTTCATGTTGTCTTTTACTGTAATAATTTTGGTGTGAAATAATCCACAGTGGTACCTCATCATCTTTAGCATGCTTTCTTCCTTCAACTTCAATTCTCAGCACTGACAAACTTTAATATCAAAAGTCTTCTTTTTTTATGTGTGGTCACTGAAAAACCAACACAAACCACTTCTCTGAGAAACAAAGAGGTGCTAGAAGTGTAAGTTTTCTTTCCCGCAAAATTCTGTATCCTTTAATCAAATAAATAAACTTATTTAAATAAATTCTCATCATTCTGGCTTGTTTTCCAGCTAACCATTGCAAGGGTGACTGTACTGCTTAGGGATAATCAGTCAGTGATAAATAGATGGAATCTACCGAAAGAAAACCTTCAATAAAGAGATACTTAAGGCAGTCTTGGCATGAATGTATTAGCCTGGGAAAAATCAACCCTCAAGGAAATCAGAAAATACCTTCCTTCCTCTTTCATCTATTTGCACCTCCTAGGAAAATAAATCAAGAGGGGAGTTACTTCCTTTAACATGTAATTGCAGTTTAAACTCCCTCTCAAAAAACTATTTCCTATAATGCCAAAAAAGCAAAGGGTTAAGAAAACAGCTCAAATCATTCTTTCTCATTGAACCTCTAATAAACACGTTCTCTTCTTCCTCCTCCTCCTTATTAGTACTAGATACTCTCCCGCTTTCTGCTCCTATCACTGCATTCACAGACACTGTTCTCCTATTCTATTCATTTTGGACACTTCTTGTGGAGGATCTGATCTAACATACATCGGAGCACTTCTAGATGTTACAAGTTTCCCTGAGAAAGCCATCAGCACGGTGACAACTTTACTGAACTGGTTAAACCATGTGAACCTCTATTATATATAGGTTTTTTGGCAGAATCTAATTGCATTCCATGTGAAGGTTGGGCCTGACTCCATCTGAAGGGCAGTATTCGTGCATTCAGAATAACAGCTAAAGGAGGAATGAGAGGTGAGGGACAAGAGCTGTGAGCTTGACTTGCCACAGATACAGAGTCTAGCCACATCACTACCTCTCACAATTTGTAAGATGCCTGTGCTGTTTACTAGGGCAGCATTTCAGGCCAAATTCAGCCCCACTGTGAATGGGCACAACTCCACTGGTGTTATACAAAGCCTGCTTTACTGAGAACAGAACAGGAAAAGTTGTTAGAACAGTGCCAATAACTGCTCCTTTTTTTTTTTTTTTTAATTCATTTTTAAAAGACAATAGAAGATCAGAGGCAGCAGCTACAATCCACCATCTACAAATAGCATTAGTAAGAACACAAATGAAAGGCTTTGTGACACAGTTATATAGCGCATCTAACACAAATTGCTTTGTGGTGAGTGGTTGTTGATTAGCTATGAAAGAGTGTAAAGAGCACAGGGGAAAACTCTCCTCCATAAGCTTCCTACGACTTGGGGAAGTAGATGTCATTCCTGGTGAGGGGCCACTGAAGGGAAAGGACTCGACTATAAATAGCATTTCAGAAGAAGTAGCAGAGGTTTTGAGGAAACATCTTTCCATTGGTGCTTTTGTAAGGGCTTCAGACTGTGTTCTACTCACATTCTGAAGAAAGGCATGCTTCAGTCTAGTGTCAAGGAGGAGAAAAGTAATAAGGAAACAACTCTTTTCTAGTGGGATATAGGAGGAAATCCTCATTTCATTCTTTCACATAAATTATGTAATGGATGTCATCAGACAAACCTAACAACACTGCAAGTGTAGCCACTAATCTCTTACACTGAGCTCCTCAAAAGTGGTTTAATATTTGACCTTAAAATAGTATAACCATTCTCCTTTTACACAAAAAGGCAGTAAACCTGAAAAACTTCCCCTTAACTAATGTGTCAAATGTGATTTTCTTCAGAAATAAATGAAACATTACAAAAAGCTCTGTCAGGTAGCACTTTGGATATCAAAAAATATTGCAGTTAAGGAAAATTTAAACATGTTTGCATGTTCTTTTTATTCTTTTTATGCTATCCTGCGTGTTAATTTGTGCATACATTTATCAGTAAAACCATACTTACGAAGAGTTCTGTATGGAAGTGTGTTTTTATTGAATATTATGACCCGTAAAGTTATAAAATGAACTGCTATTAATTAGTTAAGTCAGGGAATTATCCATACAACAGCTTTTCACTGTTTTTATCTGTTCCCCATGACTATTTCTCAGTCTGTTCCAGAAAAGTGGACCCGAAACCTGGTATATCTCACGAGCTTTGGTACTGGAGTTCATAACTTTGGGGAACAATTTGCTGCAGCCCTAGTTAGCAGGTGATTTACAGGCCTGCACTTTTCTTGAAGACTTTTCTAAAATACCCAGGGCAAAGCACTGTTTATCACAAACTGTGATGCATAATAGCAGGGCCTGCCCAAGCTGTAATTATGTCACCAAAAAAAAAAAAAAAAAAAAAAAAAAAAAAAAAACCCGAACAAAAAAAACCCTCACAAATTTATCAGACCATTAGTGAGCGGACACATTTGTTTGCTGTGTGTATTCCTCTGCCACCAAAGTCATATATACAGGATTGCTTTTTAAAGGGAACATAAAGAATGCCCATGAAACCTGCACTCAGATGAAAAACAGCATGATTGCTTTCATTGTTGCCAGTTTCCGAATAGTGCACATCACAGATTTTCATTCAAAAGCAGACAAGATCTCTTTACAACTTTACTCACAGCTAAGTCAGGGTTTAAAGGAAGATTTGAGGGTGGGATAAGTCACAACAAAGTCTTCCTTTGGGGAATAAATGACCCAGTGTTTTAGGTAGCAGAGCTTTGCAATCATATTTCTTGTGTGTGAACCTGACCACTTAGAAAAATTTCTTTGCTCCAGTCTCCCCAACAGATTATTTCTCAGTGAACTTGGAAAGCAATAAATGCTTGTTTATGTTGCATATAAGATGTAAGAAGACTCAATTCTGCACCTATTCCAAGCTAGTGGAGCAATATAAGCAATTAGCTTGAATAACATTAAACAGTACCTGATATGGAGAAAAATAAAAAATGCCTCACATGCTGCTTCATCAAAGAAAAAAAAAAATAATCATCACCATCTTAAAAAGCTATAAATTCTCCCAACTTAGTTATGCTGAGCCAGGTAGGAAAAAGAGTCATCGGAACAGACGTGCTGCCTTACAATATCTTGTATATAATGAAATATACAGGACATACAATGACACAAACTGATGATAGGCAACTCTTCTTTGGTCCTTTCCTACTGCTACTTCCTGACCCACTCACCACACACGCACAATCCTTTTTCTCACAGGTTCAGAAATGAGGCGTATTGACTCCACGATGCCTCCCTCCTGTCTGCTCTGAGACGGCTCAGGCTGGTTTGCCCTCGCCATAGCTCAGATTTACAGTTGTAGCAAGGTACTTTGTGTTCAGATGATACTTATTTTTTTTTAATTTTTTTTTTCCTTATCACTGCAGATAGTTGTATTATAAATACACAAATTCCAGTAAGACTGTATATTTTTTATTTCTCTTTTTCAACAGGACATCAGGTTATATAGTTGGTGCTTGCTTTGTTATATAGTATTATTGTGTAGAGCTATAGAATATAGTCCTGTGGAGAAAGTAGATTTTGTACATAGAATAGGTAAACATGTTAAACCTATTCAGAAAGCTTTCAGAAAGCTTTGTGTTTTCTCTTCTTCATGTTCCCTCTCTGAATGTTATTGTTTTACTTTTCACAGGGACCTGTGCAGTTTGCCTTTACATCTGAAATTCTCTCCAGTTGAATGTGCTGGAATGTCAGGCACTCACTTGCAGCAGGAGTTTCTATTTCTTCCTAGTTTTAGGTTAAAAAAAAAAAAAAAGGCAACTTTTCTTATAACAGTGAGTTTGTAGATTAACAGGAAGCATATTAAAGACTGATCTTGCTCTCAGGAGATAAATAAATAAACAGTAACAAAAGTGACCTTGAGTTCCTGTGAGGAACTGAGGAAACTCTAAGAAATATATGAAGGAATGTCACTGGAGTAGGACATGCTATGCTTAACAACTTGAATGAACACATGTATCAATCTCTTTGATGCTATTTGAAAGCATTGTAAGTGATAACAGCAGTATTTTATTTTCTTCCTTAATAGAAATGACATAACACTTAAAGAAGTTTTGTGAATGCTACTGTCATAAGTGAGGTTGTGTATTAAACTCTTAGTAGCCCAGAGCTGCAAGCAACAGACACAAATTCCTATAAGACATGCAAGCGTAGGAAACATATGGAAGTGTTAAGAAAGATGAATATAAATTCCTTGATGTTTCCAAACTTTGAAAATAAAACACAAGCTCCCTAATGCATGTCAGGGGGTCTTGTTATTATAAAAGACCTGTTTATTGTTAGAGAAGACCAACTTACTCTAACTGGTAAGCCTAGTTGGTGTTGAGTTTTGTCTTTGAGTCAGTGAGATGTTAATCACATTATTGTGATGGTTTGGGAGTTCCCCATCCCCCATACCTTGTAAAATGACCCAGACTAGAACTCAGCCAGCTGGAAGTTAAGGAATGAAGCTGTATTTACAGCTTAGCACAACGTACAAGCAGATATATACACTATAGACAGGAATATTTACAGAAGTAGACAAGTTAAAGGTAATACAGAAACACAACACCCCTCCCAGAAGTCAGAGACCCCAAGAAGGGCTCCCAAGCACCTTTCCACCTTCTCCCCACCCCTATACCTTACCCCAAAGTTTGCCTTATGCGCAAGGTGAGTTTGGAGGATCAGCCAGGGAGGTTAGAAGAAAAGTGGTTAGTGAGATTACTCAGCAGACAGGAGAAAAAAAACCAGAAGCTGCTAGACCGAGACGCTGTGCCCCAGAGACTGACTTATCTATGTTTTGAGTAGTTATTCTTAGACATCTCAGCAAGGTTATGAGTGAAGTAGACATCACCGTTGTTTCCTTTTCACAACCTGTAATATAATTTTATCTATTAAAATATTCCAATTAGATCAAACCAGCACAATTATTTTCTGTTCAATTAAACAATAAGTGGTGTGGCATTCTTTTCCTCCTCTTTGTGAAACTTCAAGAAATAGCAAAAGTAAACTCTTCTTTCTCATATTTGGAACCTATCTAGAGTGTTTTTTAATGTGTTTTATGGTCAAGTCATATAGTTCTTGCTGAATTCAACAGGGCAAATTAGCCAAGGTTATCATGCTTGTCTGAGCTTGAAAATTTCTCCTGATGCCTCAAACCCATCTCACTGCATGAGACATAAGAGGGAAATGTATCAGAAAGATTTATGTGTGAGAAAGCCTTTGACAGATGCTCTAAAAGAGTTTTTCTTATGCAGGGGGCTGAGCAGGAATATCCTCCAGATTTTCAAAAACTTACAAGTGATTATAAGGGCAGTAAAGACTTCTGGAAATTATATATTTTTTTAAACAAACCAACATGAAGTAGCTTTTTGAAATGTATGCACATTGTTTCAGTTGTCCTCACATTTCTGAGAATTCAAAGGAAATTCCAGGTTCTAAATTCCAGCAAATACGAGATACTGCACTCTTCAGCAAATGCAACTGTCAAGTCACAGTTATATTAGCAACTTGGCTGTCACTGTGCAGCGAATGGCAACAGGTATTTCATAAACACTCTGTCCATCTTCAACCGGACACAGTGATTCATTCAGTTCTTGGCCATATTCTTAGAAACAGAGGCCTCCATCATCATTTCTGGGCAGTTCATATAGAGTTAAAGCTCCTGCTTGGACCATTTCTCCTGGTTGAAAAATTACCACAGTGAGTTCTCCAGCCTGCCAAGTTGGCACACTATCGTCGAAGTTGGAGAAAAGCCAGATATTGCAGCAGCATTGTGAACCTCCAATCTCAGTCACTGGCCTCTATCAGCACTCTTGCTTATGTTCACAGAGGAACTTTCTGATCATAATTTAGACTTAGCCAAAATCCCTCTGTCTTCATTTTAGGAAAGTGCTGAGTGGAGTCCTATTAAAATATTTGGATAGACTCATACAGTAGACTTGGTCTCTTGGTAGTTCTGAAGAATAAAACTTACGAATAAAATGTGCTGTGGATTTCTTTCTCATATCTTTTCAGCATGAAGGGACATAGTCTAAATAGCAATAGAGGACTGAGAAATTGGCTGGTGCTGTAACTCTCATCTGTTTATTTGTAATAAATTGAATAAGTAATTTTTGCTAATTTCAGCAGCTAAAAACTTACCTGGAACTTTCTCATGCAAGCTTTTCTAAATTGTTCAGATAATGCAGAGTTATGAAAAGCTATTGGAATGCTAACTGATATACAGCCACATGCAAAAGCTCATAACACTTTTTTTTTCCTTCTTCTTCTTCTTCTCCTAAAATACAAATAATTGGAAAGGTAGAGCTTGTAATAAATTAGTAAACTATGAATGGTGGACATTACTACTAAAAAATAAAACAACAAACAAACAGACAAAAAACAAAAAACCAAAAAACCAAAAAAACCCACCCAAGAAGGCAGGTCAAGCTACAAAGCTCTGAAGTTGGAAAGACAATCTATCCTCCTGATTAACAAAGCAGAGAGAAAGGAATTTTCTGCAGGAACTCTTCTCTCCCTAGACTTTGTGCATCTGATTGTTGAAAGGAGGTGAGATGTCGGGCAGCGGATGCTCTGGCACATACTTATTCAAAAACTTTCCTGAAGCTGTTACACCCAAGTCAGTGGCCAAATTCTGATTTATTTCAGTGAAATCAGGACTGTAGTCTGGAGTTAAAGGCACCTGTTGTTGAATATCACTCAGAAAGTAGCCAGAATACTGCAACCTGCAAGTTAACAAAAACAAGCAAAAAAAAAAAAAAAAACAAAAAAAGTCACACCCCAAATAAAAAAAAAAAAAAAAAAAAAAAAAAAAAAAAAAAAGATGAAGGAGATGAGTAGTGTTGTGTTGTGTGATTAGAGACACATCTCCACAAATTCAGAGGGTCTCTGTTCGCAAGGGTAAGTGGAAGATCTCCCGGTACCTCAGTCAGATAGAAGTGAGCCTCAGCCCCTACCCTCATCCATCACAGAGACAATCAACTCCACAGGCAGGGTGAGACCACCACAATGAGCCAACAGACAGGATTTCCCTAGGGCACCTCACAGACTAAGAGTCGACTACCACTGAGTATGTGGCTCCTTGTAGGATGCCAGGGAGAGCATCCTGTGATCATACTAGATTTATGATGGGAAGTTTAAGGCAGGAATCAAAGGTAGGGAAAGGAAAAGAACCAATAAGTTTTGGGGAATAGCTCTGTGCCCTGTCTGTGTTGCTCCATGTGTCCCAATGTGTGTATATGTTCACTGAATTATGGTGAATAGTGTGATATCTATTGGGAATATCTGCTCAATCTTGCTACCAGCTGGACCTGGAAGCATGGAGCTCTACTAGTCTCACCTTTACTAGGATATGGGTTCAGAAATTCCCAATAAAAACAAAGAAGCAGTGAACAAAATTAATTGAGAGTAACATTTTTAGAAGTCCTTTAAAACACTACTTTACATTCTTGAGGTATTTTTAGTATATTAGAACTCTGGACCATGGTCAGCAGGACACCATCTCTCTCTTAAAAGGACATTAGCTCTCTCTTTAGGGAGAGGAAGTGGTATGCTCACTGCTGAAAGTGGCTTGTAGAACAATCCATCTACAACTTCTACTCACTCATAGCTCATCCATGTCCTTTCCTTACATCATCCACCCACATGTCTTTTGATATTCAAATACATCCAGAGTGGTGCCAAACATTGAGGATGTTTCTGAAGTTAGAGCACAGTGCCTGTTGGCTAAAGACTGCCAAACAGGCACATAGGTAAGTGATGAAATCTAGCTAGCTTGCCATGAGACAGAAAGGTAAGTTGATTTAGCACACCTTGGGATCAAGATCATTTCCAATCAACAGGTATTTGTGTTGAATGAAGATCCGCAAAGTCAGGCTGACAAACAGCTGCAAGAGGAAGTCTTATGGCCTTGTTATAGCTAAAACTGAAGAAGCAGGGCTCAAATAATATAAACACTCAATTTCAAAGCAGATTCAGAGGGTCAGGGTGCCCAAGCAAAGACCTTTGGTTAATTAAGTGCAGTTTTAATATTAAAGTTGATGTCCCTCATTATGTTAAACATACATGACTATGTTACTCAACTTTCCTCTCAAATCTTGCCAAATTCCAGCTAGAAGGCAGGGAAAACCTGGACTGGGGTATAAAACCCATGTGAGGAGCATCTGTGGTGCACACACAGCTGGCGCTAGTACTAGGACCAGTCAGAGTGGTGCAGCATGGTCAAGACCAGCTGCAGCAGCAGCTGCAAGGCAGCATAAGAGAGAGAACAGGCAATGGGCTGTGCTCCTTTTCCTCCACCCAAGGATGCCTTTCTTGATGAGAATTGTACCTTCAATAAACAACTTAATTTTTACTGCATTTCTGCTATATTAGAGATAATTCTGCTACTGCAAAGGTCTGCATCTCCAGTTTTGTCAGAAGTTAGCCAGGGTTTATTAACCTGAGACCATCTTACAGTTAGTCCATTTATCACTGGCAATCTCAAACAGGTTGAACCTCTCACTTCAGACAATAAAGACAATAAAACAGTCTGATTGTTTTAGTTTTCTGAAGCTGTCAGTGCAGGTCCTTATTGTGAATCTGGAAAAGAAAGGCAAATTGTAATTTTGCCAAATAGTTCCAGTAAGAACCCTGGACTCTGAGATGAGCAGACATCGGGACCTTACCTGTAATGTGATATCTGAACTGTTCCCTTCTCATACACAAACAGAAGGTGAAGAGCAACTTCAACTCTCTTTCATTTTCTTCCCAAACACTCCTGCCAGAAATAAAAAAATAAAAAAACAACAAAAGAAACCTGTTTCTCATGAAGTGTGTTCTATGTCATTTCATCACTGTTTAAACTCTGTCCATAACAAATTCTTCAAGCCTTATTAAACTGCTCAGAGCAATATGTTATTAACAAAGTTATTACAAAACTCTCCTGACAACATTTCAGCTACTGGAATACAAGTACACCAGTATACAGGAAGGGTGAAATTTTCTTCACAGATTAAACACCTAAATCTGATGTCTGCCCTTGGGCGACATGAGCTAGGGTATCTACTTGATACAGGAAACAAAGAGTTTCTCTGAAGGTGTTGCACTCAAACCATCCATGCAACTATCTGCATTGTGTGCTGTTAACTGCACATCTAAGTGAGGTTATATCTGTATCAATCTGTTTTTACTCTTTACTTGATAGTACACATGCCCTAGAAATAAAAGAAAAATTGCCTGTTAGCAACTTTCCCATCGCACGCATGTCATTTAGACTATTCAAACACTCACTTTTTTTTTTCTGTTTTCTCTTTTTCCTAGCAAACTCTTTTATCTTTTTCTGCACCTAATTACTTTTAATCTTTTTTTCCCCCATTTTTTATTCCTATGATAGTTTTATACCAGCAGTATTCAATTTCTTAACTAGATTAAACTGAGAAATTAAACAGGATGACAATCAGGTCCAAGGTTGTAGTGTTTACTGCTGCAGCTCTCTTAGTTGGCTGCAGAGACTGCATCACTCTGATTTCACATTAGGGTTATAAGATCTCTAGAAGCACATTTCTGATTTGTGTGCCACGATCTTTTACAATTTTCTTAATCAGACACAGAACAGATTATGCATCAGAATGTCTGTGAGTTTTCATAATGATTTTCCATTATGTAGAACCAAAACCTGAAAAATCTTTCGATATCTTTCAGTCTTGTTTTTTAGTTCGTGTCTTCATGCTCAAACAGAGAAATTTTACAATTCATCCACTTTCCAATTTTTCCTACTCAAGTCAAGGTTCATAATTCTATACCACACATCTTCTGTTACATGCAACATATGGTTCTATGACTATGATCTCCAGATTCAAATAAGTCTGTAGGATTATTTTTTATGTTTACTATAATTTTGTACAGACATCATCTTCACATGCTAAAATGCCTGAAATAAAAATGGCAAAGTATCAATAAGAGGTCTGTTTGTCCTGTTTGGTAGATTAAAGGCTAATAAATAACTTTAATTTACCAAGTTAACGTAGTGTTGTACATTAATCCTTGTGGAAAAAACATTTAACAAATTATTTCAAAACCAGTCCTATTTCTGTATTTGCTTTTCATTTATGTTGTGATTCCTAGCTTGTGTTTTCGGTGAGCTAGAGTCACTCAAGAAGTCTCCAACACAATCAGGATCAGAACAGTAATCTTTGGCACCTTTTCCTGTGCTCTACAAGTATTCTGATATTTGTACTACCTGGCTTCTGAGTTGCTTTCCTATTCCATACATATATTTTGCAGGATGTTTTTATCATTTCTCAGTTTGTTTGCTGCCTTGTTGTTGTGGTTTTCAAACCTTTTTTTCACCAGTTGACTTTGAGAACTTGTCAGGGTCATGATCTACCTATGTATTTTTCTTATTCTCTAGCTATTTTTTTTTTTTTTCCTTCTGGGACAGATATTGGTTGTAGAGTAATTCCATTCATGATAATATTACCTTCAGCATTTCTTTGACATTTGTGCCTGTAGTTGGGAGGCATTCAAATGTTCATGCNTAGGCAGTTTGTCACTAGGCTTCTTCTTATTTTGAGTTCTGGTTGTCAACCCATAATATCATCAAAGTTTGTTAAGGATCAAGTAGAGAGAAAAAGAAGTCAAGAAACTTCACAGGAAGAAAAAGAAATTGTGCAGAGTTGTCCAGTCCAATATGCTGGGGTAGAAGTGTAGAGAAGATGATTATATTCCCCATAAAAAGAAAGGAGGAATGGGTCACAGTCTGGGAGATGGGGCATTTACCTTCCATTGCCTCTGCAGACTGAAGTCCATGGGGACAACACAACAGCAGAACTGTATTCCAAGTAACTGTGTTTATTAAATATTTGTAAATGCTCTTTGCTGAGGTTCATGACTCTAGGCACTTCCGTTTGTCTGACAACAGAGATAGTTGACTACAAGGATTATACAAAATATAAAGCTGTATTGCAGAATACACTTTCACGACTTTCTCTTCTTCCTCTGAAAGGAAGTGTACAAAGATTACAGCTGTGTCACCAAAATACATTTTAGTGCTTCATAATAAGCCTGGAAGACAATGTATATTTTCTGTTTTAATAACATCCTAGAGGTTTTGTAAGAGTATCTGGAATAATCCATTTCCTTCTGTAGGCATATTGATAGCCTTTCATGCTAAGTAGCAGCTAAATAGCTCACCACTTCTATTCAAGGTGGACAGTAGCTTCCTGGCACTTTATAGTGTCTCCGTCACTCATTTGCTTTATCCTGTATTAGGTCAATGCCACAAGAACAAACTGCTGCAGGATACAAAAATGCATGAGTTTTTCTAATTGGAGTAAAGATAGACTTTCTTGAAAGACCACCAGGTTTTTGTGTTATCATGGGGGTAACAAAAATTAAACTTCTGAAACATGTAATGTGATGTTCATCTAATGAAATACTCATATATACATGTGCATATGTAAGCAATGTTGTTTTAATAGTATGTGATTCATGGAGTCTCTGATCCACCATGGTTCATCTCAGATTAAAATTCGTTTATGTATTTGGTCAGTTTAATGTTACGCTGGAAGTGTTTATTTGTTTCTTCTCAACAGAAGAGCATCTGTGGAAATTACTTCTCAGGTGGGTTTTCACATCACAGAAAGGCTTAGTACTGATTTAGTGTTCTCCTGGTTGGGCTCAGTCTGTCTCCATTAAGCAATTTAAGTGTTTCCTTTTTTTTTTTTTTTTTTTGAGTTTTATTTCTTTTTTTTGAGGTTTTTTTCCCCTAAAAATTAGCACTTTTTGTGGGAATGTGTACTTTTGTTTGTTTGTTTGCTCTTCCGTTCTCAAAATCTCAGTATTATCCAGAATCCAGATAAAGGTTCTTCACATTAAATTTTCTTAGAACAGTTGAATTTTTCAACATTTTGAAGGTTTTTTCCCCCTAATTCCTCTGATGTTCTAATTCAGACTTGATTTTAAGACTTATTACTTTCATTTCTAAAAGCATGCAAAAGACATTTCTCAATGGTTTCTGAAATAAACATTATAGAGATGTTATGGCATACTCCTTGGGCATTTCTGCATATTGATGAATTTTAGAATAGTCTAGAACTATAGTCCAACTAATGTGTATGCTGGGGTGGTGGTGGTGGTATTATTTATCTAAAACAAAATAAAAAGAGACATTTGCATGTGCCCAGCTTCTTGAAGAGTCAACAACCATCTTCCTTGTAGGACGCTGAAGGCAGAGTCTTTAAATGCTTTCTGTATTTTTCTGTCAACCTGAGCTCATTTGCTTCCTGCAGCCTGTTGCATCGTGTTTTCATTGCAGTTCTGAAATGTCTCAGGGATCTCTTTAAAAAAAAACCCATTCACAGTGCATCTTTTGGGGTTTAAATTGACCTCAATAAATGTTTATTCCTGAATCATCTCACTTTGCATCCAAAATGCTCATCAGTCCTATACTTCACCACTTACTGTCCATCTGAAATAATAGTTGCTTGATAATTGCCTTCGTATTTCATTTTCACTTCTGAGTTAGCAGCAGAGACAGAACAAAAGAACCACCAGTTTAAGAATACGCAGTTTCGACAGTTGAGCAAACAGTTAATTTGCTGGTGTAACAGGACTTGTTATGACAGGGAACAAGTTACAGATTTCAACTCTCATTACACTAAAGACTACTTCAGTTTTTCTCATTGCTGTTAGTCATTACATACAGTGCCAGTCTCTTGACATGGTAGATCCGGTTCTCAACTGAGCTAGCAAATAATTCTCTATTCTTCAAAAGACAGAGAATTTTAATCTTTTTTTTACTCCCAATATATAGGATGTCACAGAATCACAGTATGTTAGGATGTGGAAGAGACCTCCAGAGATCATCTAGTTCAATCCCCTTGCCGAAGTAACATCACCTAGGGCAGGCTGCACAGGAAGAGTCTTGAAAGTCTCCAGGAAAAGAGACTCCACAAAGGCTCTGAGCAGCTTGTTCCAGTGCTCAGTTACCCCACTTAAAGTCTTTAAACTTTTGTATTAATTTAAATAAAACACTCTGGTGAAAAACTGTTACTTAGTATGACCAAACATCACTCAAATAAACTCCACCTGACAAGATCTGCAAACCCCTGGAAACCATAAACATCAATTATATTGATACATTTGGGTTTGTGTGTGTGTATGTGTGTGTGTGTGTGTCAGTACTTTCAAGTGTGTGTGTGAGGTTGGCATTCACCTGCAGTTGTGTAAGGTAAGTCCCAAGAACTCCACTGCAGCTGAAGGAGAGAATATCTTTGGAAGGTATAACTAATGGATTAGGTAAAAGGAGAGAGGCAAGGACATGCCCATATTAAAAAGTAAGAATCAAAGAAAAGTGGCATTGTTCTTCTGTTTAACACAAGAGAAGGATAGCAATTCAATCTACTGTTTGTGTAAGGTGAAGAAAAGGGATATATATCTGACAACACAGGCAGGAGGTGCAATAGAGACACATGCAATGGAAGCAGAGGACATCTGTGGAATAGGTAGTGGTATTTAAGACAGACAACTTAGTGAGTAGTTGTGGTGTTATTTCACCATTATTTATTCTTAGGTAACTCACATCTTATTCAGGTATTTGGTTGAGAGTGTTATATGTAAGACAGTATGCTTTCAAACTGCCTCTGAATTGTGCCACAAAGTGCAGAGGAGCATTTCCAAAGGAAACAAAATAAAGAAGAATGCATCTTGCAATCTATACGCTAAAGGCAAAGAGAGCCACAAAGACAACATTGTGTCAGTGTTACCTGTTTCAGAAACAGGTGAGGTATTTGGAAGTAATAAATATGCTGATGGATAATGAAGTAAGTGTACCAGAAAAATCTGTCTTCTAATGACAGAAGCATGATAGAGATTTCTAAAATCTCTTAAAAAGACATATCCCCACATCTGAGACCAATAGCATTTATCTGTTTTTACCATTCCCATGAACACATATTCCATGGTGTTTAGAATTTGCAGAACAGAATTGTGTATGTGCTCCTAATCTGCATTCAACGCCTTTATATACATGCAGATAAGACAAGGGGACTTGCAGGCATAAACTGAAAAAAATAAAAATAAAAATTTAAGATCCTCACAACTAAGAAAACCTTAGATCTCTAGACAACAAACGTTTAATTCAAGGAGAATTTAGCTGAACAAACCACAGAATTACAGAATGTCAGGGTTTGGAAGAGACCTCCAGAGATCACCTGGTTCAACTTCCTTGCCAAAGTAGGATCACCTAGGGCAGGTTGCACAGGAATGCCTGCACAAGAGTTTTGAAAGTCTCCAGAGAAAGAGACTCCACAAACTATCTGAGCAGTTTGTTCCCAGTGCTCAGTTACCCCACCATAAAGAGGTGTCTTCTTGTGTTGTGGTAGAAACTCCTTTGTTCCAACTTATACCTATTGTTCTTGTCCTATCACAGGGCAGCACTGAAAAGAGAGTCACCTCCATCTTGGCAACTACCTTTCACATATTTCTAGACATTGATAAGACATCCTTTCAGTATCTGAAGGGGGTCCACAGGAAGGCTGTGAAGGGACTATTTAGAAGGTCTTGCAATGACAGGACAAGGGGTAATGGGTTTAAACTGGAAGAGGGGAAATTTAAACTGGATGTTAAGAGGAAGTTCTTTCCAGTGAGGGTGGTGAGACACTGGAACAGGTTGCCCAGGGAGGTTGTGGCTGCTCCCTCCCTGGAGGTGTTCAAAGCCAAGTTGCATGAGGCCTTGAGTGACCTGTACTAGTGGGAGGTGTCCCTGCCTATGGCAGGGGGTTGGAACTAGATGATCCTTGAGGTCTCTTTCAACCTTACCATTCTATGATTCTACAATTCTATCAATAAGATCCCCTTTCAACCTTCTCTTCTCCAAACTAAACAACCCCAGGTCTCTCAGTCATTCTTCCTAAGAGAGATGTTCAAGTTTCACAATCATTCTTGTAAATTTCTTTCGGACCCTCTCCAGCAGATCCCTGTCAGCAAAGTATTAGAAAGTCTATATAGTTGTTTTGTGCCACATGGCTTGTGTTCCAGAAATTTTCTGCTATTTGTGCAGGCAGTGGTTGCTGATGTGTGGTTTGGTCTTATTACTCTTATGCAGATCAACTGTGGGGCATATTAAAAGCAACTCCAATCCTATTTGGAGATGTTAAAATTCCTCTTCATGGACTGAAGACTGATGCATTCACATGTGTGGAATTTCTGTCTGCGGCTTGTACAGGCATATTCCACCCACAAGGTCAAGATTCTTTCCTGAAGTAGAGAGAAGAGAGGGCAAGGTATACACAGGGGTTGAACTACAACACTAAAGTGAAAAAAAAAATAATTTCACAACCGTAAACTTATGAACTAGTCTGGATGATCAAGAGAAATATTATTTATTATTCAAATTTAAAAAATATTTTTTTTATTTCCCAGAAAGTAAACTTAACCATATACTGCCTGAAATTGATGAAGGCTGAAGCACAGAACTAGTGTAAAAAAAAAATCTCTCATCTACTGATCACTGCAATAACAAGTTTTGTATGGAGTGGGTACAGAGTGAAAGAACAGAAACAGTTACCATTACAACTGCTTTTGTGAATAGAGACCAGTTGATCTCCATTTCATATGTGTATATGCATACTTACACATGTGTTTCTGTAGTCATATGAGAGTGATATGATAGTACAGATGAAAACTACAAACAAAAGAAGACCACAGGGCAACAGGATATCTATACAAAATGAGATACTCTGTTTAAGGTGTATTGCAACAGTCTTCTAGCTGCTGGTAGTTTTCTCTGTTACCTAAACTTCAAGGTCCTGATTATAGCAATCTCATAAATAGTGTACTGCAGCAATTGACATCTGAAAGAAGATAGTCTGTTCCTTACACATCAGAATCAGGAAGTAGCCTTGCCAGTTAAGAGAAGATGGAGTTATTTCTATATGTAAATCATATTAGAAAGGAAAAAGAAGTATATGTCTATTATCTCATATTTCTTCAAACACCGTTGTTCAATCCTGTTTAGCAAAATGCTAGGTACTTACTATCTACTGCCTTATACCTTCTGTCAAGCATCACTCTACTTACAGAGATTTGAAAATGAATGCATAAGATGAAGCTGTGTCATAATTTGACACTGTCACATAACAGGGCAAAAATGGTATGTACCATCAAGGATAGGGATTTTTTCTGTGTGCTGTGTTGCACACTGCATTAATTCAACTAATTGAATTTTCAGAGTTTTCTTATGCTAACAGAGGAATGTGAAAACACACTGCCTAGTGAATAGAGTGACTGCACACATTTTAGCAACTCATTGACTTTTACAACTCACATTAAATTTATTAAAAAATTTAAAGTGAAAACCTTTTAAGAAATTAAAAATATCTAAGACTATATATCTATATCTCTATCTATCTATCTATCTATCTATCTAAATATATATATTTACTAAAGCCAGTTTCAAGAAAGTAAGTGAACTTACAGGAGTTCCTAGATTTCAATTGGTATTTGTTGTACCACAGCAAACAATTTGAGGTAAAGGAATGACCTAGGTAACTAAATCACTGCTAGCCATTAAAAAGTGAAGAACAAAAGATTACAAGCCAAAAGGGAAACAAAGAAAAGAAAGAGAAAATATTTTTTTAAAAGAAGCAATAAATGCCAACAAAATATTGCACTGTGTGTGTTAGCTACATTCTGTGTTTTAGTGCTTTAACTTTCTATCTGGTTTATCAATACATGAGTCATTTTACTCAAGCCTTTGTTTTCAAATGTCCTTAACTTTATCTTGCTTTTGTCCTGAAATTGGAGTGCTACTATTTCACATGACAAAGTTTCTGTTTATGTGATAGTCTATGGCTGTGGGCAATTTTTGTCCTTCTAATTAAAGAATATTATTTTCCTTCTACCCATGCCATCCTGAGGCATTTGGTCTAGCTGTATGGTTAAAGTTGTCATTCACCTCTGAATCAAAAGATCAATGAGAAAACAAAGTACTTCCTAAACTGACTTTACAGACCAGGTAGAAAAGATTACAATAAAGGAAACATCAGTCAAAGATAACATTTGTGTCCATAACTGTCATAACAAAAAAAAAAATCTTTATATAACTAGGAAAAAAAAAACCACCAAAACCAGGTCCTTCAGTAGAGTTGGTTGAATAATTCATTGTGAATAAATTATCCAGCAGATGTACTCCCCACACATTGCTTTTTGTTTGTTTGTTTGTGAACGGTTTGTGAACAGACCTGTTCTTCTGATAATGTATTCCTTATTTGGAAATGTTCACCAGACTCTATGCAAATCAAAGATGCTCTCAGAAAGGTATTTTGCTGCAGTATCAGCACTCTGGATCAGACATGGTTCACCTAGCTCAGTGTTGGATCAGTGGTCACCATAAGTTGAGAGTATAGAGAAATTGCAAGTTGTTCTCATTGAAACCCCTCTCTTAGTAAACTCTTACAGATTGCAGAAAACAATGATCTTCAGGCTTCCACGGAGGAGATTGCATTAAGTTTTTTTAGCTGAAGTGTTTGTGTCTTGAAGTAAAAGTGCCAAGTTGCTTTTGATTCACTGTGGTTATGGTTTTTCCTCCTTAATTAATGGAGTGCACCCTCAGCAAGTTTGCAGATGACACCAAGCTGTGTGGCACAGTCGACTTGCTAGAGGGCAGGGATGCCATCCAGAGGGACCTGGACAGGCTGGAGAGTTGGGCCCAGGCCAACCTGATGAAATTCAATAAGGCCAAGTGTAAGGTCCTGCACCTGGGTAGGCACAATCCCAAGCACAAATACAGGCTGGGTGGTGAATGGCTGGAGAGCAGCCCTGAGGAAAAGGACCTTGGAGTCTGGGTTGATGAAAAGCTCAACATGAGCCTGCAGTGTGCACATGCAGCCCAGACAGCCAACCGAGTCCTAGGCTGCATCAAGAGAAGCGTGGCCAGCAGAGCAAGGGAGGTGATTCTGCCCCTTNGTGGTCACCATAAGTTGAGAGTATAGAGAAATTGCAAGTTGTTCTCATTGAAACCCCTCTCTTAGTAAACTCTTACAGATTGCAGAAAACAATGATCTTCAGGCTTCCACGGAGGAGATTGCATTAAGTTTTTTTAGCTGAAGTGTTTGTGTCTTGAAGTAAAAGTGCCAAGTTGCTTTTGATTCACTGTGGCTATGGTTTTTCCTCCTTAATTCCATCACATTAAGCTGACTTCCTTTTTCTGTTAAATTTGCTGCCTGATACGTTTTTCCTTTATAGACAGTAATGTTGTATTCATAGCTTTCACAATGGTCACTCAGTCATATAGTCATAGAAAAACAGGATGAGAGAAGACCTCAAGGGAATACCACTTGTATCAGCTGAACCTGCAAGACTCCCACCAACAGTTGATCTAATGTATTTTTAAAATCCTCCAGTGTCGGAGACTTGCATAACCTTTCTATTCAAGTTGTTCTTTACAAAGGTGTTCTTGACATCCAGTTACAGTCTCTCTTACTGTTAAGGCCATTCATTCTCATCTTTTGGCACTGGACATAGTGAGTAGATTATTGCCTTTTTCTTTACTGAGGGTTTTTACATACCTCAGCATTCAGCCTTTGAGTTTCTCTTAATTTAAACAGCTTGAATCTTTCATTCTTTTTTCAATAGCCTTCTCTGTAGATCTCTTATCTTCCTTTTCATTGTTCCTTGTTCTCCCTCTGATGTGGTTCATGAAGTACGTGGACCAGAGCTGGATACAGTACTCCAGCTGGGTCCCTACAAAGTGGAGTAAAACTGAAAGATTTGTTCATATTTTTTTGCACAAGTATTTCACTTACACATCTCAGTATGATGTTTGCCATCTTCAGAACAGTGTGATATTTTTGATCATGTTCAAACTGTAGTCTAGTCTATCCCTTGGATCTCTTTCCAAAAACTGTTATCTAGCCAGTTGTTCCTTGTCCTGTGTTTGTGAAGTTGATTATTCTTTCCTATTTATAATATTTCACATTTATCTCGAGTGGATTCAGCCTAGTTTTCTGAGATAATTTCTTCAATTTACAATGGTCATGACAAGTTCTATGTCCGTCTCCTATATATTTCAGACGTTTAGACTCAATTCACATGCAAATTTAATTACCTCTTTGGGCTTGTTTGTTTGATTGGTTCATTCAGCTTTGTTTGTTTTTATTATTTTTATACATTCAATAATGTATATTGAAAGGGGTTCAAAGTCTAGACAGACCCTTTATAGATACCTGTAAATCTTCTGCTTGTGCCTCTTTCCCAAGTAATCAATCCAGTATATTTAGTTTAATCCTCTTAAACCCCTCCTCAAGTGGAAGTATTTAATGAAAAATTACTTTAGTAGTTTTTCACATGGAAATAATTATCTTTGTTCAACTATTGTGATAATTTTCAGCTCTACAGGATACCTTTTTTAGAGGGTAGATTGTAAAGAACAATGTAGATATGCCTGTGTGATGAATTTAGATACTACATAATCCAACTTCCTGGATTCTTAATACTTTTTTACTAAATAAATCCTAGTATATATTAATATTTGTGTATCATACAGTGCAATACTGATGTTCTTAGAAAACTATCACAATGACTCTTGGTCAATAATAATTAATTTAGATCTCCATTTACTCAGCTAAATCACTGGATGTTGCTTACTGTTGTCCTTGAATCTTGCTGATTAGTCCAAGTCCAAAATACATCAGAAGATAGCTCAGATAGCTTTCTCAGAGTTTATACTGTAAAAATTGTGTTTCTAGTGCTGAAAATCTCAAAACCTGTTTCACTCTCTTTGTCACCATTTTTCGTATGCGTGGTCATAATGTTGGTCATATTAATTGGTCAATGACATGAGTACTATTTTGAGAGGAAAATAATAAAAATTAATATTGTGTAACAACAAAGAGAAGATAGTGATCAAGTTAGTTTCCTTGATATGAGAAAAAGTCTTCCCAATATTTCTAGCAGCAAGAAACCACCTTCAATGTCAGTCACTCTCTTCAATCAGGCTAAATGTTTATTTAGAATTAGATTTTTAAATTATTATTATTATTTTCTTTTTGACAAATTCTATTTGAATCTTGTCCTGAAGGTTACAAACTGACTGAAGTGGGAAACAAAAATATATTCTGTATGCATAATGTAGTATATGCCAACAATTATGATACTTTAAGATCTAATATTAACTAGTTATGGAGTAAAATTAAAAAGAATTACAGGAGTTGTGAAGGGAAAGCTCCATTTCTGTTCAAGAGATGAGAATGAGGTAATATATTCTGGACAAACCAGGACATGTATCTAAACTCCTAAAATTATCAAAAATATTATGTTTATGATTATTTGCTTAAATTTGGAATTTAAAAAATGGATGCAGAAATTTTAAGGTAATTAATGCTTATTACAAAATCCACAGACATTTTTTGAGTTATGGGAAGAGTATTACCACTCTACATTAACTTTTCCAAATGAACTGTATACTTACAAATGTTTACATCTTGTATGGATTTATAACGTCTTGTTAAAGGAGGATGTTAAACCATTTTTGTGTCTTTCTGTCTGTGCCTTCTACTTTCCTAGGTCAACCATTATGAAGTGTGTCTGAGGAAATCAGTGAATTTACTTTCATTCATGGAAAGTTAAAGCAAAGTGATAATTTTTTACTTTGCTTTCTCTTACAGGTTGAGGACTAGTGTCCCTCCAGAGTACCACAGAGTACTAGGGAGCTGGCCAGTCTCCAGGGAGTGGACACTGCAAATATCCAGAAAATTGCAAATATTGTTATCCCATCACCCTGCAATTTCTATATAACCAGACATCACAGCCTGTTCGCTTGCTCTCACACTTCTCCCTGGCTTCCTGCTCTGAGTTCTTAACTTTCTTTGCATTTTCTGTGTGGGAGGTAGGCCTAGCATTTAGGGGACACGGAGAGATTTTTTTTTTCTGGATGATGTGGCATGTCTTGAGCCTGGTTTGGGGTGGGGCTGGGCCTCTGATGCTTTGTATATATCCTTTTCCTCTCACTACATTTTTTTTTAATTATTTTCATTTAACTTCCAGATTCTGTGCAAGTGTTGTTAATTTACTCCTCTGGGGTAAATTCCACATTCTGTCTGGAGCAAAACCACCGCACTTTCCTTCTGTTTTTCAAAAGCTTTTCCTCTAAGTATTTTTTCCTCTGAGAAATACCTTTTGATACAATATCCCCCAAATAAATAGCATTTCTGTGACTCTGCCAGTGCCTATGTTGGAATGTTCAAATAGTAATGAAATTTTTGTGTCACCCTTCATGTTACCTGGCTGCTCGAAAATATAACACCCCTGTATCTCTAATTTTTTGGCCACGACCAACACAGTGATTGGCAGAACAAGAAGAAGGAATCATTTATCTTGATGTATTGCCTCCACTGTCATCAGGCCCTTCACACTAATATCTTCTATATTTGCTAACATGGATTTTGTATTTGTTGTGGTTTAAGGGTTAACAAGTGGGCAAGTGGAATCTAACCCCATAGAGGTTCCAGAGTCATATTATTCCCTCTCCTTTCCTGCCGATCCTCTATTTCAGGGGACAGAAAGTTCCAGTGGATCTCTCTTCCTTTCTGCCTGGTACAGAGTTGTTGCTGGCAGTTGCTGCAGCAGGATTGGACTTATATCCACCTGTTTCAGGTCTGCATCCACGTGTTGTGGGGAAATCCACTGCAATCTGCAACTGAGTTTTGTAAATGTCTGTATATATCCTTTCCCTCCATCTCTCCATTTTCCCTTAATACCTTTTATTATTCGTTAAAATTACTTTCTTAACTTTCAATTCTGTGCAAGTCCTTTCTCCTTAAATCCCCTACCTGTCTTTTCCCTGGGGGGGAGCGGGGGGTAATCTGAATTCTATCCTGTGGAGTCTGTGTCCTAAAAACCTTAAACAGTGACAGTATTTCATCTAACTAATTCATTTACAGCAGCTTCCATAAGAAAATTATTCTGCATTGAATGGCAGCTTTTCAAACAGCCTATAAGTGTAAAACTCATCTGATTAAACATAGATTTTTTTACCACAGAACTTTTTACATGTGTATTACTAATCTTAGCATCTTTTTATACCTAGTGGACAGTGGCACTTGGGAGGTAGTATAAGCAACTTAAAGTTGAAAATGTGAACTGTGTGCATCTGATTCATGTCAATATGGAACAATGTCAGCACCAAAGGATAACATATGATCTTTCTCTTGCATACTTTGTATAACCACAGGCTAAACATAAAACCTAAAGAAATAGAGGTAAAACTTAAAGAAATAAAAGTTGTGGTTAAAATGATGTACATAGTTCCTGTATCTTGTGAAAGACATCTGGTATTCATGCTGATAAATGGTCCAGGACCAGTTTGTCGCTAACCACAAGTGTCCTATAGGACAAATGTCTATAGCGCATGAGCAGAACCAAGGGTCATCCCAAGGCGAGCTGAGGAAGACTACGGACTTCATCCCACGACCACCAGATGGGGATATGGAAGACCCTATCTAGGTCCACCAGGACTAGAGAACATGTGTGCAGAAGTCCGCGCTCATTTCTGGAACTGATTATAATAATCCAACCTTTTATTGGAATAAGTTATGAATATGCATTAGCATAGGAAATATAAACTGAGGGTAAAATCGTAGTGGTGTGTGTTGTTGGTGGGTGGAGACTCCCCAACGCACCCAGCACTATTTGCTTGCTTTTATTTGCTTTATGAAGTTCCGTTACAATCTCATTAGGAATTCAGTCATTTATCACAAAAATATTAATATCTCTGAGTAAATCACGTTTTAGGAGCTCGGTAAGAACAGTCTGACTTTTAAGGAGAAGTAAGATGAATGTTGTAACATGACATTGTCTGACATATACTGAAAAGCAGGTATTATTTAGGAGTGGTTTTAAGCATAAGTGCAGCCAAAGATAAGTCTTTGTATGAAATTCACACAAAGGGTTAAAAGCAAGCTCGTGTCTAAGCAAATTATATCAACACACCCGTATTGATGTACAAAAAAGAAAGAGTTTATTAAGTGTGAGATGTTACACCAGGGCTTATCCATGTTTATTACTTTTAGGTAGACTAGTTTTATTTTATAAAAGAAATGCAATGATTTCACTCTGCTTTATCTGTGCACACCTTATTTGTAATGATTTCTGAATCATGTGACTGTGTATTTCATTAAATTCAATGAGAATCTTTGTTCATGTCTATTAATCCACCTAAGTCCCTAAACAATAAATGATTCTAATTTAAATATGACTATATACAACCATAATTGCCATTGTTTTCACAAGAAAGTCTCAGTGTAGCAGACTACACAGAGGACTATTGATCATTACAGAAAAAGTCTTTCATTCACATTCTTAACATTTTTCTGAAGCATGCTAGTGTACACTACCTTACTACTTCATTGGCAGACACATTGGTTTTAAATGTTTCAGAACCACCTTGCAATAAGATTTTTAAAGCATTAATTTCAAGTTGTTGACTATGGCTGTGCTAGGTAACACAACTCTGGTAAACAGTTTGGGGGAGTTTCTCCTTATAAGTACAACTTTTAAGAGGTCATTATTATTTTTTTGCAAAAGGGAAACAATAACTTAGTTGATTTTTAACAAAATAAACAAGCAAACAATTTAGAAGATGAGAGTTGTGGAGATCTTTGCATTCTTGTGGTTGGTGATGATAAATAACCTATGCTCATGTTACTGATTCTGTTACTTTCAGTTTGGATCACATTTGGGCCTGTCACTACCTCACTGAGCTCCAGAAGAGAAGAGAACTTTTACTAAGGGGATGGTAAAAGCAAGTTAATTCTGAGACTGTTCCTCCATGATGCACAACACTTATGAAGAGGTAATTAAAAATAATTTTAATGGGAGTTTATAATGAAATGAAACATCTCTATTAGTAGAGATCTCAAGTGGGAGTAGAGTGAAACAAAAATCTCAATGTTTATGGTTCTGGAAACATGATCAAATGCACTATCATTGTATTGGTATTAGAAGCTGCAGAACCATTGAGCATTACATCAGTGAAAACTTATTTTTAGAAATATCAGTGAACTACTAGTAGACTTGATTTATCCTAAGAACTTCAAATTGATTTAGCATTATCTTAACCAAACATAGCATAATTCCTTTTATCAAGGATAGAAAAACCACTTTGAAAATATTTCTGAATATTTTGTACCTAAGAATCAAACTAATTTATAGAAATTTCAGAAGTTATTTTAAAATATAAGCATGAAGTATTTAAGAAAACTTGTTCAAGTAAATGTAATAATTTAGTTTTGAAGGCCAAATCAGGATACTCCAGTTAAATATGTTGTTCATTATTTCCTTGCTTTTCAGTATCAGACAGATATGTCAAAACATTTCACTGTGATTTTAGGGAAAAATCAGATCAAAAACATACTACCATAACACAGTTCCCTCCATGTCTTTAGCAAATGAATTTATGGTAGGGTTTGCTGAGGTTTGGATCATCAAATTTCCTGGTTAATGTTGAATACTCACTGATGTAAAGTGAAGCAAACACTGGATACTGATGTGATCTATCACTCAGCAGCATAAGTACCTACATACTAAAATCATAGCTTTCTGAGTGGTATTTTTTTCTCTTCTCATGCCTATCAATGAAAAGAATTCTAAAGATAAAGGTCTCTAAATTTGGTAACTCCGTGAACAGTCAAAAACACAGGAAAAATACTTTTTTTTCCTGACACACAAGTGACTGAATTGGGTAAGTTGTGAATATATCAACTTCTTTGTGAAGTTACAAAATCTGAATGAGACCATCATTGCAGGAAATAATTATATAGGAAAGTTTTTCTTAAAATGTTATCTTAAAGACATAACCAATATGCTTAGTCATTGAAAGAAACTTAACTACAGGTCCACAGCTTTTAATATACTGATTGTAGCAGGTAACTTTTTCTAAATTAATAATTTAGTGAAGGAAATAACATAGAATCCATCTTGGTCTGCCTTAAAATTTAATAAGTTTCCTCTCTAAAAGTGAGGATTCTATGGGATGCTCCTTCAAACTGCAAATAATGTATGCTGGCACACCATGTAATCTCAATGGTAACATGTTTGTTTACAATTCCCTTTTAGTAGAAAATCTCCAAATGCAAACAAATTTCTGATGCTATCCAGTCCATGTAAAAGCAAAATCTTGCTAGAGTGTCATCTTCCAAAATGCTCCAGTATTTAATCCACTCTGCCAGTATAGTCATTTTTATGGGAATGCATCATAGCTGGTTTTCACAGCATTGCTAAACTACATTTTGCTTTGAATCTTAGATATCATTGAGTAAATACATTAAAAGAAATGCCTTGTACTTGAGAATTGAGTGATCAAAATGGAATAAATGGTGTGTCCAGCTAGGCACATTATTTCTTTGTTTTCTAATCCTTTTGTTGTGCTTCATTCTGTAAGTCCTCCATACAGCTGAATAGAAAATGTTATCAATAAAGGCAAGCCATTAATCCACCCATGACAAAAATTAAGATATATTTGTCCTTTAAGGCTGACTGCCTCCGTTCTGTTCAGCTATGGAGGTCAATAACCTGTAAGTGTTTAATGAATATTGCTATAATGTTACTTTCATTATTGAATTAGAGATGGTTTTGAAGAAGACATAATGGTTTGATCTGTTTTGTTTTATATTTATTAAACTTTAGAAAATATATGAGTTCTATTTATTCAGTTAATATTTTGAAAGAACATGAATATTTACATAATATTTATATAAGAAAAACAATACATAATAATATTTCTGTCTGTTAATAAAGAGATTCATACGTTTGTGAATCCTAACAAATCTGAAATCAATTTATTACTGTAGACTACTTCACACTCCTGGGATTAAATTACTACCATGCAATTTTATATAAATATTTTATATATTCATTATCTAATGTTAGTTAGTTTTTATTATCCACAGATTAAGAAAATGGAAAGGCCAATTAAAATCACGAGAATGCTGCCGGTAACAGAATAAAAATATTTCAGATTTAAGTTCCATTCAGAAAGTGTACTTAAATCCAGATGCAAACGATTTGCTCTTCAAAGCACTTAATGAAATCTTAGGAAGACATAAAACAAGCTGCATCCAGTTTTACCAAATGTACTGTGAACATATCTGAGAAAAGTAATTCTCTAAATATACCAGGCAACATACGGAAGAATTTTTCTGGCCCCCAGAGAGACAAATAGTACTTAGAGACCAGACGTTGGTCTCGGAAGTGGTCCTGGATATTTACACTGCTATATATTTGGCAAATTCCAGCGAAGAAGGAAAAGGAGGAGTTACTCTTTCCTCTGCCCCTTTTGTAAAATGTAAAAATAAGTTACATTGTAGGACTGATAGCTGTTTCTTACATGAAATCTGACTACATAAAAGTTTTCTGTAGAAAATCTGGCATTTTCTAGATTTCCTAGCAAAACAGACACGACCACAAATTTCTTTAAAATATCAGTTGTACAATTCAACTCTATCAAAAGCCTTCTTGTCTGCTGAAAATGAACAATCCTTAAACCAGTCATTAGAGAATAGTTTAATTGCATGACAATGACATACAGAAATAGAAATTATATTTTAAAATTTCCTGTACTGTCATTAGCTCATATGCAAGACTGCTTAGAGCACGCAGCATTGCTGAACTGATGTTCTGTTCAGCACAGAACTGAACAGAAGATTGTGAATTATGTTTTTTTTTAAGTAAGTGTGTACAGTCCTCACTTATTTTGTGTCTTGCAAAGTCTTGCAATACAGCTTTCCTTTCTTCTTAGATACATGCTAGCATAACTCATGGAACCACACAGATGTATCTATGTTGTAGCTATTACAACTCAGCTATCTATTCATGTTATTTTGTTTATATGCCAATGTCATGCTTATGTTTGTGTTTAATAGTTGTAATCCTTGAATTAAAGTGAAGCATGTGAAAATATTATTCTCTGCTGAGTCAACCTACCTTGAGATAAAAATGCTTCATAAGTAACAGATATACATGTTTCTACTAATTTTAGGTTAGAAATACTGAGTAAATAAATTATACCACAAGGGGAAAAAAAAAGAAAACCACAAACAAACAAACTAAAAAAAACCAACCAACCAAACAACCAAGTCAAACCAAAAAACAACCGAAATACAACCAACCAACCACCACCACGGAATGATGAAATTAAAATTATTCTTGTAGCAGTGAGAAAGAGGTTATATATACTGAACTATACTGCAAAGAAAATTACTGTGAAGTTCAAATTTCTCTGTACTTGTGTGAAAGGATAAAAATTGCAAGTCAGCTTCTCAGCACTGACAGGACACCAATCTGCTCTTAGTGTGGAGCTGTCTTTTAGAAATTGCTAGTTTATTTAGCAGAATGTTTTCTAGCTGTTATGGTTTCAAAGAAAATATTCGAGATGTGAGAAGAGTATTAAATGGAGCAGTGTTTTATTTCCAGCCATAACACCAAGTGAGATCCATTCATCAAAGAAGGCTATTAACCTTTATACCTAGTGTCTCACTTGTCAATATCCTTAGTTTTCATTCCAATGATCATTTTATCAGAAAATTATTTTAGTCTTTCATTCCAGACTGTCAATCACATCTGCCCAAACACCTACCTGTCTTGATGGCCTTCTTAACAACATATGTTGTAAACATAACTAAGTTAAATAAATGAAACTGTGGAATAGTATAGAATCATAGAATCATAGAATCATAGAATCATAGAATGGTAAGGTTAGAAGGGACCTCAAGGATCATCTAGTTCCAACCCTCTGCCATAGGCAGGGACACCTCCCACTAGTACAGGTCACTCAAGGTCTCGTCCAACCTGGCCTTGAACGTCTCCAGAGAGGGAACATACACAACCTCCCTGGGCAACCTGTTCCAGTGCCTCACCACCCTCACTGGAAAGAACTTCCTCCTAACATCCAGTCTAAATCTCCCCTCTGCCAGTTTAAACCCATTGCCCCTTGTCCTGTCGTTGCAAGGTCTTGTAAATAATCCCTCCCCAACCTTCCTCTAGGTCCCCTTCAGATACTGGAAGGTTACTATCAGGTCCCCTCGAAGCCTTCTCTTCTCCAGGCTGAAGAGCCCCAACTCTCTCAACCTGTCCTCATAGGAGAGCTGCTCCAGCCCTCTAATCATCTTTGTGGCCCTCCTCTGGACCCGCTCCAACACTTCCATGTCCTTCTTGTGCTGAGGGCTCCAAAACTGCACACAGTACTCCAGGTGGGGTCTGATGAGAGCAGAGTAAAGGGACAGAATCCCCTCCCTTGCCCTGCTGGCCACGCTGCTCTTCATGCAACCCAGCACTTAGTTGCTGCCTGGGCTGCATGTGCACACTGCAGGCTCATGTTGAGCTTTTCATCAACCCAGACTCCAAGGTCCTTTTCCTCAGGGCTGCTCTCCAGCCATTCACCATCCAACCTGTATTTGTGCTTGGGATTGTACCTACCCAGGTGCAGGACCTTACACTTGGCCTTGTTGAATTTCATGAGATTGGCCTGGGCACACCTCTGCAGCCTGTCCAGGTCCCTCTGGATGGCATCCCTGCCCTCTAGCGAGTCAACTGTACCACACAACTTGAATTGAATCTGAATTGAATAATAAGATAAATAACACTGCTTCTATTTTCTGTTGATACTGATATTACTATTTACATTCCTATGAAGCACTTTCATATATGATTAGTCAAAAAATCTTCAATTTTCCACTAATGGATTTTACCAATGGATTTCTAGTCTGCTGTTTTATAACGCCACACAATTCAAAATCTTCCTCCCACATGTGTGAAAATAGCATTACTCTTTCTTAATATGTCTAGTTATATCTTCTACTGCTGTATTTTTTTCAGTGCCCAGGCTGGTTTTAGGTACAAGTTTCTCAGTAATTTCAATTTTCTTTCTGTCATAATTTATTCAGTCCTATGACTCCTTAACCTTCTGCAATTCATGGAACTGAATTCTACATGCCCTAACTTAAGAAAAGGGGTTTAGATCCAGACTCAGACATCTTTACTTAGGTGTCTCTGGATAGTCTGCTTTCCTATTTTAGCCCCTGGAAGACTGGATCTCAATTTTATTGATCATGCATTTAATTCTGAAGTAATTTCAAATATCCAGTGGTATCCAAGATACCTACATGACAGATGTGACTTATGTATATAATGATATGAAGACTGATGCCCTTCTGCTGGTGACTGTCTTCTGTTGCATGCCAGGAAGGATACGTAAGTGAGTTTCAAATACCACTCACATTTAGGAGACTGAAATCGGTACCTGTTTGACTCATGTGTTGAAGTCAGAAAGCAATTTGACTGAATGGAGTATCTAGCATAGGAGGAGATAAAAGCTACTTAAGTCTTGGCAGCTATATTGACCAGATTTTCACTGACTGTAGTGGTTAACACAGGTTGGTTTGACACAGGCTGCTCTAAAAAGCAGATCAGGTGGGAAAGTAACACAAAAAGCCCTGGGTTGAAATTAGAAATGTTTCATGATATGGTGCAGTGTGAGATGTCACAATGTGCAATTACCTTAGCCTGTTTCTCAGCAAAAGCAGAAGCAGCAGCAGAAACCAGCAATAAAATTACCCCCCTCCCCACTCCTGAAGCCCACAGTCAGCCCAGCAGAAAAGCCTCACAACTCAAAACCAGAAATTGGAATCTGGAACCAGAAACAGGAAAACTCTCATGTTACAATCTGACCTACAAGCCCCATGATGCTCTACTCCAGAGAGCAGTTTTATTTTAAAGTTGTCATGGCATTAGCATGATATTGAACACTTCTCATTAGACTCATTAGCTAAACCCATGACAAGTTCCTAGGGCACATGAGCACAGCTACATCATGCATTGACAGAGGCAAGCTGGATCTCACCTATGGTGTTTTGTTGTTTGTTTCCTCCAAACTCTTTTCCCAATACCACTCTTGTGATATTTTCAAAACCGTTTCTTCTGCTGACAAATAGACTTTGTCTTTTCTCACATTCATTTGTCATAAATCTAAATAATTATCTTCTTTTGATTCCATTTATTTTCCTTCCCTCCTAGTTTTCTGGTGTTTATATCCTTTGCACACAAATTGCCATAGGTGTAGTCCATTTGCTTGAAGTTAAACATTTGCAATGTAGATACCAATTCTAGAGTTCCACCTTTGCCTCCCTTTATAGTTAGTGTAAGAAGGTAGATGCTTTTAAAAAGCATTTCATGGAACTTGTACTAGGCAGCAACTCAAGGATGGTAATAATTATACTTCTAAAAGTCTATTTTTTCCATTGAATACTATTTAGAGAATTTTTTTTCAAATACAAGATGGGAAGTTGAACAAGTTCTGGAGAGCTGGGATTTTTCCTGTTTTATCAATATTATTTGCTTCTCAAACCGCAAATTTCTAATTCAGTGACAATTATGCAATAACACGTGCATTAGTATTTTATTTTTATGCATAGAACTACAATATTTGACATGCTAACCTTATATATGTTTTAAAACACTTCAAT
>VWZE01003445.1:111252-125676 GCA_013396675.1 Eubucco bourcierii | reverse complement strand
AGTTGTACTAGTGGGAGGTGTCCCTGCCTATGGCAGGGGGTTGGAACTAGATGATCCTTGAGGTCCCTTCCAACCTTACCATTCTATGATTCTATGATTCTATGAATTTTAATCAAGATTTTTTTTTTCTCATGCTCTTTCTTGAGATAATCTAAATACATCTCATCATTTCTAATAAATAAATATATTTTTAATGTGTATATATATATATTTGAATATATCTATGTATATTCAAAGTCATGCTAAATGATTGACTGTCTCTGGTGTCAGTGGGCACCTATAATTGCCAGTGTTACCGCAAAGGTACTGGTTTCTCAGAATTGTTGGCAGAGTGTGAAATATAAAATTAGTTATGCTAATTACAGTTTCTGGGAGTGGGCATTCAACAATTTAATACACAGCAGGTAACCAGCATTTGATTTTGTCCTGGTTTTGTTGAGATGGAGTTCATTTTCTTCCTAGCAGCTGATGCAGTGCTGTGCTTTGGATTTAGCATGAGAATAATGTCATTAACACACTGATATTTCAGTTGTTAAGTAGTGCTTATCGCTAAGTTAAGAACTTCTCCAGCTTCCCATGCTCTGCCAGTGAGCATACACAAGAGGTTGGGAGGGAGCTTGACCACGACAGTTGACATGCATCTAAAGATCCTGAAACTATCTGTTGGTTGCAGCATTACAAGTAAACTTTCAGTAAAAAAAGAATCTATGGGATCAAGGAAACTTTTAGGAAAGCACAATTCAGTCCTCAAAGCACTTATCGTGACACACAAGAAACTCAACTTTAGATGTTATACCTTCAGCTCCAAAATTCAAACATGTTCAAACAAATTTTTGTGATTTTTTTTTTTCAACAGCATTCTAGCACAGGAGGCAAATCTGGAAAATGTGCTGAATTTGGATAAAGTTTCTCTTTTTAGATATTTGAAGTGAACACATTAAATCCTGAGTTCAAAACACAGGTAAACAGAAACTTAAAGGGTAGCACTCATTCGCCCCAGAGAATCAGGCCTCTTGTTTCCAATGGGAGAAAAATACATATTCTATACATGAATTCATCATCATCCTCTTTATACTAACAATAAGGCTTCAATAGTCACTTAGGCTATGTTTAAACTGCAGGAATTAGAAGCATTTAAATTCATGGCAAAACCTGAATACCTACAAGAGCCTACTCCCTCCCACATCTGGGTTTCCATGGCAAGGAACTGTTGGGTTACAGGCTAGACGAGATGCCAGATACTTGGCAAGGAGTAGGACTGCAGAGCACACCTCTGAGAACACCTAACCCACAGCTATGCTCACTGCAAAACAACAGCAGCTCCTGTTTTTCAGTTAGAAGAGAAAGTATGGGGGGCTTATTTCTCTCTGATAAATGGATTAGCTTTGTACTGGAATTCAGGGGACAGTTTTGCATAATGTGAAATCACATATATCTCAAAGAGTCCTTGGACACTCCAAAGCAGTACTGAAGCAGAGCTTAACGGCACTTTTGGCTTTGATTGTCCTTTCATTACTTTGAGCATCTGTTCTCAGGTCACATAAGTGAAAGGAGAAAAATCCAACCCTTACATAACATCTGTGTTGGCTTCTATTTCTTTGTGGTGATGACACTACTGAACTTCCAGCCTATTCACTCTCCAGCCCTTCTTTTCCTCATTCCTCCAGACCACCTTTTGCTTATTATATCACTTCTCTACTGCTTTTTCCAGAATTCTAGTTTCTGCATCTTCAGGCCCTGAGGCTTTTCTGAGCTCTGCTTCAACCCATGAGTCCAGGGTTATGAAAAACACATCATCAGAATAACAGCAATGTCATTAATACTACTATAACACTTCTTCAAAACATCACTGAATGATGTATTACAATCATATTTCATCAGAAAGTTGTTTTCCAAATGGAGCCAGAGACCATACATACCTAGAGAATACACATCAAAGACCACAAATCTCTTTTGTGAGACAGGAAATAACTTTCACACTCTTCACTAATGAGTTTTCCAAAGAAACTTCTAAGATGCTTTGCTTATCTAAATAGTTCATCACTTCCGTTCTGTTCACTGCAGTGACCCGGATCAGGCAGTCCATTCTAATAAACTGAATTTTCATGAGAATCAGATTTTCTCTATGAATTATATTGACTCTGCTCAAGATGATAGTTACTTCTATGAGTATTGCCTACCATTAAAAAAGAAACCGTTCCCTATTGTCCAGTAATCAAAGGGAAAGTCAAGAGAGCATTACATTAGTCTTTCAGCATCAGGTATATGCTACAAAATAGGGCTTGCAATGTCTGTAAAATAACTACAGAATACACAGCAGTGGAATTAACTGAACCCCACAGGTGTTTTTCACTGATGACACCAGAATGCATTGTAAGAATTTTGGCCCTGATAACCTAAGTAACCTGATCTAATCAATAGTAAAGTCCGGTATTTGCATTTGCTCATTTGAGTATGGTGGTGGTGAATCCCCAGAGAACACTTGTAACTTGGCTACTCAGCTGATTGCTCCTGCAAATTGTTTGTACAAGATCAGTTCAGCTCTAGCAGAAGCTGCCCTGCCCCAGCTGATCCTGTACTTCTTCCTACTTGGATTTCATACTGCACCTTTCCTCCAACTATTGTGACCTGTTGGACTGCCAAGTCACCTCTGTCTATTGAGGAAATTTCTGCTCATCTCAGGTGAGGCTCCTCACCCTCTGTGCTGTTCTCTTTGCCCCAGTTTAAGGTGCCTACAAGTTGGTGAAGGCTTGCATCTATCTAGTTCAGTCTGAGCATATGATGATAGAAAAGTTGCTTAACATAGAGCATGGAAGTACTTCGCTTAGCTTTGCTGAATCAGGATAGCTTTCATTAGTTCTTTTCATCTTGCTGCCTTACATTGTTGTAATGATCTTCGTTTCTCAGAGATAAAGGCTGATGTTATTTTGGGTTATTTGGTAAATAAATGTGGGTTTATTATCTTTTTTGTGTTTGTACTACAGTACAAGTCTGAGGGGTTTGTACAAACTAACCATATATTCAAATTTATATTTGGAATCAGTGCTAATCTTAAATAATTAAAGTTGTAATAGAACCATTAACGATCTTTGTATCTGACCCAAAGGAAAAAAAAAACCAAACCAAAATCCTTTCATTAATTGTCTCTGTTCTTCCTGTGCATTTGGGTATGAAGGCTGAGGCACTGGCAATCTACCAGACTTCTCAATGGATCATTTCCTCTACATGATGAACCAGAGCTATTTTTACTTCTAGATTTTTATATGCTCCACTAGCTTCCTTTTTGTTATTGCTATGAGGAAGTAATTTATTGCATTGTTATAAGATAGTTGGCTTCTTCTCCTTCCTCCCCCTCTTTAAAACACACTCCCCTCTCTATATACACACCTATGTATCTATTCACTCATTAATTAACCAGACTCATCCTGATAGCAAAACTAGGAAGCTCCCAATACACCATTCTTTGTTCATGCAACTTAAAGTGAAATATTTTAAGTGAAGTAGTGTTCTAACACTGAGCCTCTAGTGCTGTCAGTCACAATCAGAAGGGAATCACAGTCCTCAGTAATTCCACAGCATCAAAGTTAACACAACTACTATCATTAGTCCTGCCTCTGTCCAAACACCACAGCAAAACACTAGCAAAGTAGCCTACATCTATCCTCAGAAATTCCATGTTATGCATAAATGTTTTAAGAGGTTTAACAAGGCCACGTGCCAGGTCCAGCACTTTGGTCACAAAAACGGCTGGAGAGCAGCCCTGAGGAAAAGGACCTTAGGGTCTGGGTTGATGAAAAACTCAACATGAGCCTGCAGTGTGCGCACGCAGCACAGACAGCCAACCGAGTCCTGGGCTGCATCAAGAGCAGTGTGGCCAGTAGGGCAAGGGAGGGGATTCTACCCCTTTACTCCGCTCTCGTCAGACCCCATCTGGAGTACTGTGTGCAGTTCTGGAACCCTCAGCACAGGAAGGACATGAAGTGTTGGAGTGGGTCCAGAGGAGAGCCACAAAGATGCTCAGAGGGCTGAAGCAGCTCTCCTATGAGGACAGGCTACAAGAGTTGGGGCTTTGCAGCCTGGAGAAGAGAAGGCTTCAAGGAGACCTTATAGTAGCCTTCCAGTATCTGAAGGGGTCCTACAGGAAGGCTGGGGATGGGCTATTTACAAGGGTAGATTTAGATTGGACATTAGGAAGAAGGTCTTTATTGTGAGGGTGGTGGAACACTGGAACAGGCAGCCCAGGAAGGTGGCAGAGACCCCATCTCTGGAGACATTCAAGGCCAGGTTTGATTTGGCTCTAAGCAACTTGATCTAGTTGGGGGTGTCCCTGTTTTTTGCAGTGGGGTTTGGACAGGATGAGCATTAAAGGTCCCTTACAACCCAATGCATTCTATGATTCTATGATTTGATTGGTAATAAATCAATCTCCCGAAGTTGAGTCTGTTTGGCCCACAAATTCGTGGTGAGTCATCTCCTTACCCTTATCTCCATACCCTCCATCTCCACTCCAGCCTTTTGCTGTATTTTCTCTCCCCTGTCCTGTTGAGGAGTGGAGTGCCTTTGGTGGGCACCGGGCAGGGACAACCCATCACTATGCAAAACTTCAGTATAAAATATATCAGTTTTATAAGGAACTACACGGCTGTGTGCATGCAAAACAGCCATACTTTGGCATTCCAACTTTCCCAATGTGTATTATTCCTTCTGACTCTTGAGAAGTCTATAAAAGAGCATTTTTAGAAACGGTTTTGATTAAAGTGATGAAAATCTCTTGCACTCTATTCACTGATAAGAGTCAATCCGATTCAGTTGGAAACATTAGCCTTCTATTCTGTCACTAGAAGGCTTTGAAGTCAACCCACTTAACATTTAAAAGTTTCAGCTTGCTAGATTTGGAAAATATAAATATAAGCCCTTGCCACTGTTTCATGACAGGGGGCAGAGAAAAGATGATGTCCTTTCAATCTTCTGCAATCCAGCTTAACCAGTGGAAAGCTTCTACTGAAGAATAAAGAGTGACAGTTTTAAAAGAAAGTGGAAATAAAAGGGGAGTAAAAAGAAAAGAAAAATGAACTGTCATTGTAACTAGGACATTAATTTGCTCTGGCCCAACTTAATTATCACACTAAAACAAATCCTGGATTTTGAGTGACTTAGCAGAAAAGATAGGTCAAATTGGACTTGAAAAAAACTCTATTTACCATCCATGTCTCACAGAACTCACAGTCTGAGAGACACGTCGTGGTAGGCCTCACATGTCGTGGTAGGCCTAAATAGGTCAAGTGGTCTTGTACATGTCCTGGCTTGCCCAGGCATGCTCCCCTGCTCCCCCTCCTCCCTAGTGGAGTGGTGGCCATGGGAAAGGGGACAAAAGCCCCAGCTTCACCTAATATGGGCAAGCTGCCATCTTGATTGGCTAATCTATGTCCAAAGGGCCATCAGTCTCAGGTTGAATGGATATAAAGGGGGTTCTTTGCTACTGTGCTCTCTGCTATTGTATCTGTGCCTGCTTACTACCTCATCGATCCTGAGCTGGGTGGGACTACAGCAAGCATGCGTTCGGCCTGCACAGCCAGTGTGACACCATACCAGGACTGCACACCACAAGACGTCCTGCCTGCACATGAGAGTCTGCTGCCAAGAGAGCTAGGACCAGCTCAGAGATCATCTGCCTCCTTTTTCTGAAGCACCCAGCAGCCTGAGGAAACCCCAAAGCCTCTAGTACCTTTCGGCCTGGCAGCAGCCTGCCACGTGCTTTGGGTATTGTCCCATAATATTTTTGTGAGTAAATACTTCAAGCCTCTTGTAATCAATCATTAATTGCCTTCTGCCATAAGCAGAAAGGAGCTGCCTGCATCCATCCAGTGCCTAAGCAGGATAATTAACTGCAAGCGGTGTAAGTGACTGCACAAACCTTCTCTGCCAGTAAAAAGGTTTGCTTATGCTATTGCCTTTAAAATGTTCCGGTTTTGCCTGTTCCCTGTATGTATAAATTTCCAAACCGTGCGTTCTGAACCTTGTAAATAAGGTTTCTGGTGAGATTTAATGTTAATAAACAGTTTCCATAGTTATTAACAATCTGCCTGGATATAAAAAATCAGTACCATTGTTAATTTTGAATCATTTTCATTACAAGTCAATTGGCACATGTTCTCACATATGCTGTCCCTCAGTGGCAGAATTCAAAGGCTTCACTTTGGTCATTCTGAAAGGTTTTTCAAGGTGAAAGCTCTTTCATCTTAGTGACCAGTATGGTGATGCAAGTAGATCTACTACTGTAATTGTTCCTAACAGGTCACCAATTCAAGTCCTTAAAATAGGTAACTTGGCAAATACACTTGGTATGTCCTACAGTACTTCATTGAGCAGAACATGCTCATTGATGAATCATTCTATGATTCTATGATTCTATGATTTCAGAAAATACAGTGTCACTGAAAGCCAGGACCTTTTCTCTCAAGAGGTTAGAGTCACAGCTCTCATGCTTGCTAAAAGGAGGCTTTTCAAAGATTCAAAGTGTCCCAAAATATGGAAACAGACTTCATACTCCTAAAATTTCAGTCTGCATGCTGTATTGGCAAACAAATCAATCTATGGTCGCAAAAGGATGCACAAAAAAATCTTTTAAACACTATATATACAAGCAGCTGTTATTATTTCAGTAGAGCTGTGATTAGCCTGATCTGTAACTACTTTGAACTCTCTGTGCAGATTCTGACCTCAAAACTACAGAAAATGTAAAGAAATAAGCAATCTAGTCCTAGAAACTGTTGAATTCTCTCAAATTCTGACCCCTGACAGACAGATTTCCTTGGCTAGTCTTTACAAAGCTGAAACCAAATCCTGTCTTACTATTTTCCTTTCTCGGACTGACTGCACTTGTGCCCTTGCACTACTGAAATTTAAGAGCATATGACTGACTAAAGACAAAGCACACCCACAACACTAAGCTGTAACAGTACAATTCCTTGGGAAGATGGAATTGTAAAGCATGGGGAATAGTAAAAAGAAAAAGGAACAGAATCACTTAGAAACAGGTTTCCTTTCCCAGTTGGACAGAAAATCAGTTGATATAAATGGATACAATTGAGATAGAAATGTATTATTAATTGCAGCTTTTGTGGTTACATTTGCCTGAAGGTCATTTTCAGAAGGAGAAAGTTTTCTTCACAGGTAGATATGCCAAGGGGAAAAAATAATTCCAATATGAACAGAAAACATGCTTTAAATCTGTGTGTCAGCAGAAGAGCACTGCTAATGGAAGAAGGAAAACCACAAACAAAAGTGTTTTCCTATTGCAGGCAGTACTTGACAAGAGAACAGGTATCAGCTTCCTGAGAGAAAGAGCACTTCTGTTCAATGCAGCCTGACATGAACTCCCTTGGACAGGTAAAGAATAAAGTCAGAAGTACTAATGTGACAACAGCTGAGAGGTTTTAATCTTCGTTACTTGTGTTCCATGGAACTTAGAGGCACAGCTTCATGCAAACAAAAAAAATCTGGGGATTTAAGAATAGATCTGTCCTGTTTTGCTCTTTTTTAAAATGGAAGGCCTTATCCTATGCCTGTTTTTTTTCTGTTTTTACTTCTAAAACAACAAGCAATGATTTATCTTGACAGATACAAAAGGGCAAAAGGTAGCTGAGGGGGAAGGTCCTTATAGCCTATAGCAAATTAAAATGATTCCTGAGAGATGCAGAATGAAAGACGTGACAGCAGCTGGGATACATGCTGGCAGAAAGGAGGCCCACTGGCTCTGGGACACCAGCTACAGCATGCACTATTACATGGCTTGATCACCAGTGCCATGACACAAGCACACATGCTTCTCAGGCAAACTCTCTGGAATCATACCTCACAGATATCCATGTACCTAATTTGTTCTCGTATGCTTGATGTGCAGTTGAAGCAGCTGCTCTCCTGTCCAGCACGAATCACTGCCATAGTCTGTGGTCAAACTGCCATCACCAAGCACCAGTTACATCTCTGTGGGATCACACTGTTACTTGATGGGAATGGCATTTTGCAACCACTTTGTGCTGATTTCTCATTTGTTGCTCATCTCTGTTCAGTCAGATGACTTAAGTCATTTTGTAATCATAGGCTATCTGACCTCTTTAAAATGTTATCCCAGTCACGGGAAATTATGTGTCATTATAGTCAGCTGGGACAGATAATAGACCAGGGTCTTCCTAAAGTCAAGGGAATTTTCTAATGCTGTGACCAACTGGTAATTTAGAGCATATTCATTAATTAAAGCTTATTTAATTTGCAACGATTAATGCCAGAAACAGCATATAGTATCTGAGTTGTTCAGCCACTGAACTAACTGGGTTGTTCACAGCTTCATCCTGTCTGGTCTTGAAAATCTCCATGGATGAAGACTGTACAGATTCTCTGGCCAAACTGCTCCCAGTGATTGACTGTTCTCATGGTGAGAAAAGATTTCCCTAAATCCACTCTAAATCTCTGTTATTTCATCTTGTCTCTGTTGCCTCTTGGTGAAGAACTGAATTTGCATTTAGGTACTTCTACCTGGTAAAGAGCACCTTCTAAAAGTATTAATTGGGCTACAGCATTATAATACTGTTGAGACTGTTTTAAGTTTAATAACAGCATGTCATAAGAACTCATTTAATACAAAACCTACAGTTACAGAATTATTACTTGTTTATACTTCAGAACACCTTTCATACATAAATGACAGGTTTATGTCTCATCATTTAAAAACTTCTCTTACACAGAGGTATCACAGAAGTCTTCTGTGCAGTATCATCTAGATGTATATTGATTTTATAAATGCCATATACTGCTCAAGTTATCAGTTTGCTATCAGTTCATCTCAAGGCCAGGAGTTAAGCAAGGTTGCTAAGGTGAAAATCAACAGCAAAGAGCACAGTGAATTATGTAAGATACTTAGCTCTAAATAGATTCAAAGTAGTTAAAATAACATTGGCTTCAGCTCCTTACCAGGTGGGAGCTAACGGTCTGGCATCACCCAGGTTGCTGGCTAGCTTTATGATTTTCTGGCTGACAGCCTATAGCAGAAGGAAATCCCAAACACACTGGCCAAGGGAAGTGGGAAAAGCTGAATAACTATCAGGAGTTTACAGATTAAAATGACATGAAAGAAACAGCAGAATAGTTAGGGAGGTACAAATGTAGACGACAGAAGTAACAAGAAGCCTGTTTTGCATACCAAGTAGCTAGATTTGAAGTCAGTAGCTTCCAGAGTTACCCATTCAGGCATTTTGTGTAAAATTCAATACTGCCCTTAAATTGTGTAAAGTCATCTTATATTTTGATTTCCCTCCTTGGCCCTACTGTTACACATTGACTTTTTACTGCCAGAATTCTCATCCTCCTTTAATGTGAGAAGGGTGACCCATACTGTTTTCTTAAAGCAAACCATGTGTGTGCTCCTTTCAAACACAGGAGATGAGTTTCAAAGGCTAACCTGTCATGGCCATGCTGTTAACATCTCCACACAATGTTATGTATGAACCAACTTCCAAACTATTCCTTACAAAGATTTAGTATTTCTTCTTTCAACACACAGTACAGGTTCCAAATTCTGACACACATTTCAGTACTTCCACGCTCCCTTCATCTTATTTGTCCTACTATCATCCAGTATTTTCTTAGAACAAAACCATCACATTCTAGCTCTTTATTTTTTTATGCTACTGCGGTACAATTTCCTACATAGTAAGTTTTCATGGTAAAACATGCAAATTCCAGTTAAAAAGCTATGAAAAGTGACCTCTATCTTTCCATTATCCAAACAATATAGCAGAATTAAGTTAGTGTGAAACTCAAAACACAAAGTTAGGTACAAGCAGAGTGCTGTGATATGCACCTTTAAGAGCAAACTTTCCAAAGAGAGTTGTGCAAGAGGCCACAGAAGACACAATCTGCAGGGATGCGAGGAACAAGTGAATGAAGACTTCAAAATTCCACAGAAGTACCAACTGTAAGCAGATTAATTTACAGCTTCAAAAAACACCACAAACCAAAACCAACCCAAAAACTTCTTGAGATTAAATGAGCACTATAGATTCCACATTTTGGGTTCCCAGTACCACACCTGCTTTTTCACTTCTCACTGAAGAATGCATTGTACACTCAGTGAAAAGGTGCATGGGATGATGTCTGACCTAGCAGTGACATCGGAGTACCAGTTTGTGTTGGTTCTCTCGTAACAGCCAGATGTCATTCTGGGTCTAAAGTTCCACTATGACACTAAACACATGAAATATAAACAAACATGAAGTTTGAAAGCTTTCTTGTTTAAAAAGACAAGAAAACAAACCCCACAAAATCTAAATTGTGCTTCATCTCTCCTATCAAATAGTTCAAGATTTACTGAATATCCGTTTCATAAATATCATACAAACACTTTACAGCACCTTCCATGCCATGAAAGCATCATTGGAAACCTCTTACGAAGAACCCAAATATCCTTTTAATAATTTTCCAAGCCCATGATGATGCTGTGGGGGTGGGGTGATGTTGAGGGAGTTGTAAACAAGCTTTACCACGTATCTTATGATCAAACTTGAAGATTAGACACGACAATTAGTATTTAAAGCTCCATATGTTATAGCACTAACCTAGTAATAGTGTAGGAATTAAGAGAAAGTTTACAGACCATTTAATTGTACCTCTAATAGCATGTGTTTATCAAGGAGCCAATCTCATTTTGGAGAGGAAACAAAAATTGGACTCTAGGATAGATTACCAAATACTAGATCATTAGTCTCCGGGTAGTCTCATGGTTGTCTGGTACATCTGCAATGTGAAAGTGTTTCCAAATGATAAATTCCTGGTCCTTACATGTATGAAACAGAGACAGTGCAAAACTGAGTACAGCTAATCTTTCCCAGAGAGCTGTACAAATACTTACACTGCTCTCATGCTACCAGCAAAGCTAATGGAGCAGAAAAGAGGCTGATTATTTACTTCCAAAATTGAGTAAATCATCTGGGCAATGAAAGTTGACTCACCTGATATTCCTGTTACCAGTGGCTAATGTGAAAAGGGTAAAGAACGGTTTTACCTACGACAAAAAAAAAAAAAATGCTTCCCTCGACTCACTAGGCACTGGTTCACAATGCATCTACTTGCCTCTGTAGTGTGCATCTACTACCTCTGCTTCATCCACAGGACTCAATATATCATCTTTGCTATTCCACCGCCTTCCAGAAGCAGGAAAGAAGTTGGGTGAACAATGACATAAAGATGATAAAATGCCTGTCTCTCTAGCTTGCTCTGATGCCTGTCTGGAGGTAGTTCTGTACTTCTGCCAGACTATGTGGATTGAATGCTCACTGCGTCCTGTCCATGTCTCACCCCTTTCCTGCCAAAGTGCATACACATCTTTTACTGAGCTTTCACAAGGTCAAGGTTCAGTGTACTTCTCTCATCTACCTCATGAACCACTTCAGTTTCCTCTTATGAACTGGCACTTTTTCTCTGAAGCTGATCATCAATTTATACCAAGAAATGAACAGATAATAGCAAGTATTCTGCTTGCTGCTTGAACACTGTATTATTATCCTCATACAAAATTTCCTATTACTATGTGCTACACTCAATAGGATCACTGCATTTTAGAAAGTCAAAATAAAATTACCATTGTGTTGCTGCCATGAAATTATTCAGAGCTATTTTCTGGAATTCCAGGCTGTGGCAGTTTGAATGAGAGACAAAGTGATAAAAGATGGTTCACAGCTTTTCACCTTCTACCCGTTTCTCCCATAAAAGTCCTGGGTATCACATCACTTTCTGATATCTTATTTGAAGGTCCATCCTGCAGCAATTTTCACAGAATCACAGAATAACCAGGTTGGAAAGACCTTTGAGATCATCGAGTCCAACCTATCACCTAATACCTTCTAATTAACTAAACCATGGCACTAAGTGCCTTATCCAGTCTCCTTTTTAAACACCTCCAGGGACAGCAACTTCACCAACTCCACAGGCAGCCCATTCCAAGGTCCCAGAACAGTAGCTCAGTATCACTGAAACATTGAAAATACTGGGCAGTCTTTAGCATAATCCCTTTGTCTGTAGCATACTATGAATCCATCACAAACTGTATGGATGATACTAGTTCAGGTTAACTGCTCGCAGAGATACATGCCAAGAATTTGTATGCCGGTATTAAAGTTGTATAATGCATAAATGGAGCAAGTTAGTAGAAAATAGTAGATCTATAAATCATTTACATTCTTATTTACTTTAGTAAATCCATCTGGGACAAACAAATTAATGGTACCATTCTGGTTTCCTTCCAAAACACATAATGGCTGTCAATGTAAAATACAGATATAAGGACACTAATGAGAGCCATTAAATAATTGATGAAGAACTAATGTTTTAGGTGTCTGAATCAGAAAATACAGCACATATGTGAACTCCATACTTGTAATTATAAAGATTTGCTATATTATACAATGCACTGTTAAACTTTACAAAAGCAATGCCTAAATGTAAGCTAAGGAGACAAAACCATAGCATTTGCCTAAAGCACACATAGCATGAAAGCAGCACAAACTTCTATTCAAACCTTCAAATGCACATCAACTTTGTCTACACATCAGCACCTTTCCATGTCTGGGTCTTTCTGTCTTGAAAAGTATACCAGTCACACCTTATAATGTTCTGATTCTTCAAATAACATAAGACACCTAGAACTCAGGTCTTCTACAATGACACTGTTAATGCACTCACAATATTGGCTATATCCAGGAATTGCTTGAGAGTCTTTTCATTTGCATCCACACTTCCGCTCTACTTCCAGTGGGGGGGGTTAATTATTAATATTCTGGTTTGGTAGGCTAGAAATTAATAGTTCTACATCCATAGTAAAGATTACCAGTAAAAATCGCAATATAAAGAATTTCCCTGGAATTATATTTTTTTAAACCAGAATTACTTTGATATCACCTTTGTCATCTTAATCTGCCAAGTGATTTACAAACCAAATGGTCTAGAAACTAGCTCAAATCACCTGGAATTTAAGGTATGCCACTCAGTAATTTCACAAATGAATAGCACACAAAAGGCATTTTACCTAAATGTGAGTAATAAAGATTCTCAGGTTTGTGTGGTGCATAAGAATCTGGATCATGGTGGTACCTAGTCACCTAGGAGCTATACTCTGCAGGAGGAGCACTTGGCTGGCTTGCAGGAATGTAATTTAATAGATCTCATACACAGACAAAGTCCTCTTCCCTCTTGCTAAAAACTTCCCTTCCCCTTGTTCTCATAGTTTCCAATGACTCAGAAGAACACTGGCAAGAATTAGAGATCCTTAAACTCTGCATGTGGCAGCATGGGCACTAGACACATAAGCACCAACGTCTACCAAGAGGCTACTCAACAATTTCCTCCTGGCAAAAGCAACTGTGTCCATGTGACACTCAGTGACAGCACTGGAGTCCAACTAAAGCAAGGTTGGCTTCTGTCTTGCCAGGTGCCACAAATATTACCCTAAGTGCTCTCCTGTCCTTGGGCTGGCAGACTCTACCGCTTTGATTAGTATGCCAGCTTCATTTCACCAGCAGCAACGGCAACGTTATAAGCAGTTCATAAAGCAACAAATCTGTCATTAATTGTCCCAGGTAACAGGAGTAATGTCAGTTTTCATGTTGCAGCCCAATCTGGTTACAAGAGGACATAATTTATAGATCTAGGAGAAAAGGTTTACCCTTGGGCATTAAAAAACAAACCAAACAAACAAATATGCAGTGCTAATGGGTGCATCCCATCAGGGCCCATAGATTTGTGAATGTCCAGCTTGTCCAGGTGATCTCTAACCCAGTCCTCCTTGACTAACCGAGAGCCTTCCTCCTGATTTTCTCTCTTACATCCAGAGACTGAGGGGCAGCCTTGGCAGTAAAGACAGAAACAAAAAAGGCGTATTTTACTTAGTGTTCCTTTTCCTCCTGATGTAGCCCTTCTTGTCATTCTTTACATCCTTTGCCATAACTGGCAGATGAAGTTGCTAAACGACTGTCCATCATATTTGAAAGGTCATGGCAGACTGGTGATGTTCCTGCAGACTGGAGAAGGGCAAACATAACACCCATCTTCAAGAAGGGAAAAAAGGATGACCCTGGGAACTACAGACCAGTCAGCCTCACCTCTGTGCCTGGCAAGATCATGGAGCAGATTCTGCTGAGGCAAATGGAAAACAAAGCAGAGGTGATTGGTGGTAACCAGCAATGGCTTCACCAAGGGCAGATCTTGCCTGACAAATTTAGTGGTTTTTTATGAAGAAGTCACAGCAACAGTGGACAAGGGAAGGGCAGCTGATGTCATCTACCTGGACCTGAGTAAGGCATTTGACTCTGTCCCACATGACATCCTGGGCACCAAACTGGAAAAACATGGACTGGATGGGTGGAGCACTGCTGG
>VWZE01003445.1:73294-111001 GCA_013396675.1 Eubucco bourcierii | reverse complement strand
CCCTCAGCACAGGAAGGACATGGAAGTGTTGGAGTGGGTCCAGAGGAGGGCCACAAAGATTATCAGAAGGCTGGAGCAGCTCTCCTATGAGGACAGGCTGAGGGAGTTTGGGTTCTTCAGATTGGAGAAGAGAAGGCTTTGAGGAGACCTAATAGTAGCCTTCCAGTATCTGAAGGGGGCCTACAGGAAGGCTGGGGAGGGACTATTTACAAGGTCTTGCAGTGACAGAACAAGGGGCAATGGGTTTAAACTGGCAGAGGGAAGATTTAAACTAGATGTCAGGAGGAAGTTCTTTTCAGTGAGGGTGGTGAGGCACTGGAATAGGTTGCCCAGGGAGGTTGTGGCTGCTCCCTCCCTGGAGGTGTTCAAGGCCAGGTTGGATGAGGCCTTGAGTAACCTGTACTAGTGGGAGGTGTCCCTGCCTATGGCAGGGGGTTGGAACTTGATGATCCTTGAGATCCCTTCCAACAGTACCATTCTATGATTCTGTAATTCCAAGAGAGCCTTAGATTTCCTTGTAGCAACCCTACATACTCTGGAGGTGTTCCTATACTACTCCCACACAGCCAGTCTTTTTCCACATACTGTGACCTTCCTTCTTCCAACCAAGTTTTTCTAGAAGCTCCTTGCTCATTCATGCAGATCTCTTACCCCTTTCCTGCAGAGTGGTGCCACTCACCAACATCACTGCCATCAATTCATCCTTTCCTTTTTAATTTACCACATTTGTGTTAGAATTTTGACTTCAGGATTCCCATTGAAACACCTCTCAATATCTATTGAAACACTTAGTACCATAGATATAGAAATATATATATATTTTATTTTTTTTTAAATGTGAAACTGCCTTCTGAGGAAGATTAAATGCTAGAAAGTTTTTCTGCAAATTAATAAAGAAATGGGAAGCCCTTATGATGCATTCATGCAGTCACCACTAAATGTGTAAAGCATGACTCCTTTATACAAAACAGTTACAATCCCAATAAACTTACAGGAACCAATTTCATCCTCACTATAAATCCAGTTGAAGTCCATGGAGTCACATCAAGAAACAGGCTTCCGACCTACATTTTTTACATGCATGAAAATAAGAGACACAATTTCTTATTAATAAGACATTTAGTCCTTAGAAACCTGAGTGACCCTTCCAGGCATGTCTGTCAGCCTCCCTTGGTAACTTCCTGCATCAGTGTTATACCAGACTACCTTGGATGAAAGTCCTTTCAGAACAAACTGTCAGCTCACTTTTAGGATGCTGAGGTTAATGATAGCCTCTGACAAGGCTTTGTAGATGTTTAAACTGGTCAGTGAGTCGCCATAGCAAATGGCTCTGGCTGTAAAACCAGAACACCTCTCACAATATGTATCTGACTTCATCTTCTGCCAATATAATTTTATGGTGAGGGTATGAACTACAATTCATATGATCTCCAACAATCCTTTCTTCATAAGACACTGAATAAGCACAAATGCTTTGTAGGTTCTCACTGTTTATGCTGCTGCATTATGTAAAAATGCAACATTTCATACCTTAATGAGATGATGGAAGGTAGGAAATATACAGGAAGCAAAGGCAAAATGGCCATTCTTTTCCTGTGACTTCATGAACAAGAGAGCCCAGAATTCAGACTAGAGTGAGAAGCTAGCAGTACCCAGTGATTCTCAAGGCTTGAGCTTTCTCTTTTGCCCTCCCCAGTCAGCTAATCTGAACTGCCTCTGCTTGACAGAGAGTAGGAATGAGGGGAAATACTTTTTCCTGAAGGAGCGAAGCTCTCTCTGCTTGAATCCAGAGAACCCATGTAAGCCTCCCCTGAGGTGTTTCCCCATTACAAAGCATCCTCTGACAATACCTGCTCCTCCCAGATGCTGATGTGAACTGTGTATGTACTATTTTGTAAAGAACAAGTCCTAACGTATTTTACATTAGAAAGCTTAGATTGTGGGAAAATCAAAATTTGTTCATTTGCTAGCTAGGGAAAACAAAGGAAGAAAAAGATGCTACAATGCTGCAGCAAGAGTGGAGATCTGTTGTACCCATAAAGTAGAAATGTGTTAGGCATGATACAATTAATACTTGCTTTTCTTCAGTTTAGGCACAGGTATTCTAAATTAATATAAACATACACTAACATCATGTATAAGCACAGCTAAGTGCAATACATAGCAAAAGGAGCAAGAAATGTAGAAGCACCAACAATGTCAGAGGAAATACAGGGAAGAAGGGCTTCAGCCACGATGGTTCCATTTTCTCTCTGCAAAGACCTCTATAGCCTGATCATCTCAACCTCAGTGACTAAGATCAAGGACCACATCCATCAGCTCTAACTACACAGCTCTGTAATACTACCATTAATTTATGCTAAGCTTATTAACAGGAACTGACTGCTTTGAAGTGGTGGTAATAATTAATAATGCTCAAGAACCAATCACTTGCAATATGCATTGTTCTAAATGTCACTCTGCTATAGTTCCATTTTGAAGTTTCAAACTGGCCTGATTTATCAGCTTCTAAATGCTCTCATTGCTACCATCTCTCATTCTCTTATTCTCAACTTGCACACAGTTACATGCACTTGCAGCTGAACTAAGAAAAGCATTGCTCCAAAGCAAACTGAAAATACTGAAGTCACAGGCTTCAAAAAGTTTGCAAGTCTGCATTTCTAGAATGCTGAAGGAAAATACTGATGCTTTATCTCAGCAGTTCTGTCAAGTATCAAGCTGACACTAAGAGACTTTAATTGAGTTCTGATCTCCTGCCTGCAATGCTGATATCAAATGATTCTACAACAGAGGCAAACAGTGTCTCTTCTGCTTTGGGACTCCAAGCAACACCAACAGCTACAGACAGCTGCAGCCCAGAGATGCAGCATGGTGTATCCCAATGGGGTCTAAGGCCAGAGGGGCTTTGCTGGAAAGCACATCCTCTTCCCACCAAACAATCTCATCTCTTTCCTCAGACATGTCTCTCTCATGCTCCAGGGCATCACTATCACCCTTCATGCCTCCTCCCAAAATGCAGAGTCTGAAGCACTGGATTCACAATATTCCAGCATCTGTACTGCTGTTTGCGCTGGTTTGAAGCTAATTGGAATATTTTAATGAGAAAAATTAGATTATAGGCTGTGAAAAGGAAGTAATAGTGATGTCTACTTCACTCATAGGCTTGCAGAGACATAAAAACAAAGACACAAACATAGATAAGGTAGTCTATTGGAGTCTCTGTTTCTCCCTGGGCTTCTGCCATATTAACTGCTTCAGCTTGGATCTGTGTAACCCAACTAATCATTCTCCTTCTAATCCCCCTTGCCAACTCTTCCAACCCACCTTGCACATAAGGCAGATTTTGGGATAAGAGAGGGTGGTGGAAAGAAGGTGGAAGGGTGATTGGGAGCCCCTCCTGGGCATTCTGATTTCTGGGAGGGGTGTTGTGTTTCTGTATTACTTTTAACTTGTATATTTCTGTATATAGCTGTAAATGTTTGTACTATATTGTAAATATCTGCTTGTATATTGTGCTAAGATGTGAATATAAACCTTCATTCCTTAACTTCCAGCTGGCTGAGTCTAGTCTGTGTGAATTCATTGTGTGGGGGAGGAGGTAACTCCCAAACCATCACACTGCTGTCCACAGGTACTGTCTTACAGCTTGGTATAAAGTAGAGATTTTACCAAGTAGTCCATTTCGCTTAAGGAAAGCATTAACAGCATTGTGCAAACAGCTGTTTGGTTTTTTTTACCAGGCAGGTCCAAGGAATTTAAAATGGTATGTGTGTTAATTTTATTAATGTCAAGTTTAACCTGAATTACATCTGCTGTTCTGATCCTTTATGTTTGAAGTTAAGAGATATTTTCAGTGTTTGAGGTTTAATTAAAAGTTCAGGAGCAAGAATGCAAGCCTTTTTACTAATTTAATAGAGCTACCTTCTTGTTGTTGTTTCACCAATTACATACTAAACTTTTTCAATGCATGCCTTAAAATATAACATCAGATAGTTCCTTAGTAGAGTGGAGTGTTAAAACTATTCTGTGCTTTGAATACTGAAAGGGAATCGTCAATTATAGTGAGACAGATTTTATGAGGAGCACTTTACTGCCTTCTACCTCCCAAACACTGAGAAAATAGTAATTATCAAGAGGCTTTTAAAAAAAAAGATTTCTGAGGAGGAGCTATATTGTGAAGTGGTTTTATTGAGATTGCAAATGATAAAACACATATTTAATGAAATGATACTCCAGCTCAGAAAGCTTTTGCTCTGCATATGGCATTTTTGTTGCAAAACAAAAATCTTGCTACAAATACAAGCAGCAGAGCCAGTGCTTCACTGAATAGTGTGAACAATATTATAATATTGCTCAACATGAGTCTGCAGTGTGCACATGCAGCCCAGACAGCCAACCGAGTCCTAGGCTNGAGTTGGGGCTCTTCAGCCTGGAGAAGAGAAGGCTTCGAGGTGACCTGATAGTAGCCTTCCAGTATCTGAAGGGGGCCTACAGGAAGGCTGGGGAAGGATTATTTACAAGGTCCTGCAATGACAGGACAAGGGGCAATGGGTTTAAACTGGCAGAGGGGAGATTTAGACTAGATGTTAGGAGGAAGTTCTTTACAGTAAGGGTGGTGAGGCACTGGAACAGGTTGCCCAGGGAGGTTGTGGATGCTCCCTCCCTGGAGGTGTTCAAGGCCAGATTGGATGAGGCCTTGAGTAACCTGTACTAGTGGGAGGTGTCCCTGCCTATGGCAGGGGGTTGGAACTAGATGATCCTTGAGGTCCCTTCCAACCTTACCATTCTATGATTCTATGATTCTATGATATTAACAAGAAGAACCTTGATGCTGACCTTGACCACAGTTCTGCATGTCAGTGCAGACTAGTGGGATGATGCTGACATTAACATTTCATGACCTTTTGGCACTGTTTTTAAGCTAAGCTAGGGTAACATTCAGGTATTAATAATTTCTTTATTGTCCCTGTTTAAAATAGAGCCATCCAGGTGAAAGTCAGGCAAAGGTAATACAAATGAAATAAGCAACAAAATGCACTTCAGTTTAGATTGAAAAGATACGTTAAACGCTCATCATGAAGTACTTAGAGTTATAGAATTGTCAGGGTTGGAAGTGACATCAAGGATCATCTAGCTCCAACCCCCCTGCCATGGACAGGGACACTTTCCACTAGATCAGGCTGCCCAGAGCCACATTCAGCCTGCCCTTAAAAACTGTCAGGGATGAGCTTTCACCTCCTCCCTGGGCAACCTGTTGCAGTGTCTCACCATCCTCATGGTGAAGAACTTCTTCCTAACATCCAATATGAATCTACCCACCTCTACTTTTGCTCCATTCGCCCCAGTCCTATCACTACCTGACACCTTAAAAAGTCCCTCCCCAGCTCTCCTGTAGGCCCCTTCAGATACTGGAAGTCCACAATAAGGTCTCCTTGGAGCCTGCTCCTCTCCAAACTGCACAATCACAACTCTCTCAGCCTACCCTCATAGGAAAGGAGCTGCAGCCCTCTGATCATCCTCGTGACCCTTTTCTGGACACATTCCAGCACATCCAGGTCTTTCTTGTCATAGAAGCTCCTGATCTTTGTGATCACAGTACATTTTTCTCCTCTCTCAGCTGCTGTGATCTTTCGTTACATAAAAGGTGAAGTTACATAAAGCTTCTTATTAAAATCTTTACTAAGTAGCAATTTTCTCTGCTCTCTGTAGCTAATACTAGAAGATGGAGGTACTACAAATCATTTCAAAGACATTATATATAGTTTCAGAAGCGCTCAGTAAATTACCTCCTTACAATGCATAATATTTTTAATTCTGAAGTATCTTCAACTGATTTAGTAAATTAACAAATTACTTCATACCTAGCACAACAACTGCCTTGCTGCCAGACTGTCAAGAAAGTGAAGAGCTTCAATGTTGTGGAAGGCCAAAATAGGCTTAATACATGTCCTGTTGTCCAGGCATGACGCCACGATCCCCTGCTCATCCCTTCCACCTCTGCTGAGGTGGGGAGCAGTGCAGGAAAGAAGACAAAAGGCCTGGAGCTACCAAGTCTACTCTGCAGTGGTAAAGAGAGTTCATACACTTGCTTATGCATGTCCTGTGTTTTCCCAAATATAGGTAAAGCAAGCACCTGGTTTCACTCAATATGTTTGGCAAAGTGCCATTCTGGTTGGCTAACCTCTGTGGCCAAATAGAGCCATCAAACTTGGGCAATTAATAAATATGAGCAAGTCTGTAAAATAATATATTCTGCTCTGCTGTGCCTCGCTCTGCTCTGCCATTGTGCTCTGCTCTGCCTCATTTTGCTCTGCTTTGCCATACTCCAGCCCAGCTTTGCTGTGTCACAATAAGCTGTGATGCTTCAAGCTTGTCCACCTGGAAGCTTTGCGCCTTCTGCTTCAGCAGTAAGGAGCCTCTCTAGTCCCCTAGAGGGCAAGTGGCAATATTGACCGCAAGATTCTCTTTCCAGTTTAGTTTGTATTTCACTAGGTTTTCCTTAACTGTTCTAAATTGCCTGCTCCCTCTTTGAAAATACCCACAAGAAGACGTTTGAACCTTATACATAAGTTTTCTAGCAAGACTTAATAGTAATACTTAATTTTTCCTTGGTTTATTAATGTTCACTTGGATATTGATACTCATATTTATTAATAAAGCAATTGATATTCATAACATTCAGGAAGCCAGAAGTTGGCATCCTCAGAAGCACACAGGCGTATAAGCAAATGAGGGAGTCTAGTAGGCATAATCTGTCCATTGTCATACTCTGAGCCTAATTGGTTCCCTTAGCATCAGTAGAAAACTGTGGTCTGGAGTGTTACCTCCTTCCTCATTGAACTTGCCATCAAATAACCATGTAATTCTAGATTGAGAAAACAAATGAGAAACCCTCAAGAAGCAAATCAAGTAACAGTGACCAGGCAAAGTACCTCCATGAGACACAGAATCCTAACCTAAACCCGCAGATACTCAACACTGGGCTTCAGCAACCAGTTATCAGCTTCCCTGTTCTTTTACTACAGCTTTAGCCCCTTTGGTGTCAAAATAATTTCTGTCCTGCTACAGTTAGGCCTGCTTACTTAGGAGATACACAGCTTCAGAGCAGGACAGTGAACTTCAGCTATAAATAATATTTTACAAGCCTTTTAAACTCTGTGTACAGCAGGAAGAAAAAGAACAAGTTCTTACAGTAAGATACTGTGTTTTACAAATGGAAGGGACAGTTTGAAATTAATGTTATTACATCCAGAAATAAATGAAGAACTACAATATTACAGCTTTATAAAGCTTCTCTGACTGATGAAGAAAACCACTTATCACACTACTATAAACATACAAGAGGACACAGTCTCAAGCTACGCCAGGGGAAGTTTAGGCTGGAGGTGAGGAGAAAGTTCTTCACTGAGAGAGTCATTGGCTACTGGAATGGGCTGCCCAGGGAGGTGGTGGAGTCACCATCCCTGGAAGTGTTCAAGGTGGGTTTGGATGTGGCACTTGGTGCCATGGTCTAGTCTTGAGGTCTGTGGTAACGGGTTGGACTTGATGATCTTTGAGGTCTCTTTCAACCTTGGTGATACTGTGGTACAAATTGGAAGGTTGTTTTTTTTAATCCAAAATTAATTTCATAAGAAATGGAACATATTTGGGATGGAAATAGAGGAAATGTAAAACTACTTTTCAGTACCAAGGACTTTCAGTCTTTGTTATTGAAAGAGGGAACAAGAAGAGACAGAGGAGAGAAAAGGAAAAGAATGGGTTTATGCTAGACTAAATAAACTTTCCTATGCAACAATTTAAGCTGATAGCTGTTAAATTTAAATATAGGCAGAAAAATGCTTAGAGTCCTGTGACCAGCTTCCAAATTATATGGTCAAAAGCTACAGTGATACAGATATGAAAAACTTGCTCAGAGGCAGAAAATTCCCCTCTAAGGACAAACCTATTACTTAGCAAACTTTCTTTAACAGTCTTGAAAATAATCGAACAGTACTTCTTCAATTACTGGAGATTAAACATCAACATTTCAGCACTTTGCAAAATGCAACCATCTCAAAGCTAATTCATTGTTTTAGTCTAGTTTTGACATCTGGTCCAAGCAGCTCCTTTTCTCTGAGCCAGAGTTGATGTTACTGTGTGGAGCTTTCTCAGATGGTCTTTACTACTTCTGATACCACAGTTCCCTCATTAGGCTTGAACTAGGTTGTGGCAGATTAAACAACTCTGAAAAAGTTGTGTTACCTCTCATCAGACTGAAATCTATTTCTTCCAAACAGATCTTGGAGAAAATTACCTTGTCTTTCCCAGGCATTCCCCACTCCCAGATTTACCACACTTGCTATTATACAACATCAGCAGAGCTGAACAAAAGATACGAAGAGGCCACAAAGATGATCAGAGGGCTGGAGGAGCTCTGCTATGGGTCTACAAGAATTGGGGCTCTGCAGCCTGGAGAAGAGAAGGCTTCCAGGAGACCTTATATTAGCCTTCCAGTATCTGAAGAGGGCCTGCAGGAAGGCTGGGGAGGGACTATTTACAAGCTCTTGTAATGACAAGACAAGGGGTAATGGGTTTAAACTGGTAGAGGGGAGATTTAGACTGGATGTCAGGAGGAAGTTCTTTCCAGTGAGGGTGGTGAGGCACTGGAACAGGTTGCCCAGGGAGGTTGTGGCTGCTCCCTCCCTGGAGGTGTTTAAGGCCAGGTTGGACGAGGCCTTGAGGGACCTGGACTAGTGGGAGGTGTCCCTGCCTATGGCAGGGGGTTGGAACTAGATGATCCTTGAAGTCCCTTCCAACTTTACCATTCTATGATAAAATCAGCAGGCAATGGGTAAGGAAAAAGATTGACTATACTAACGAGCTCTGAACTGCTCACACCACCACAGGGCACACATTGTAGGAGACTTTTCTATGAACATAAGTGAAATTTCTCAGTCTTCTAGAGAATTCTAACTGATAACTAATCATAGTAGGTACATTAGCTTCTAGAAATAATTTCTTTGAAACCATATGAAAAAGAATGGTTAAATGTTATTTCAGCATAACTGTGTCGTACTACTAATTTCAAGATGACACAACTCCTTCATTCCACAGTAAACTTGAAAGATAAGAGCAAAAGGAAGGACATCTTCAAAACACATGTGATCTTTGAATAATGAGCAATTAAAATGACAATCTTAGGTAGGACATGGAACTGTTGGAGGGGGTCCAGAGGAGGGTCACAAAGATGATCAGAGGGCTGGAGCAGCTCTCCTATAAGGACAGGCTGAGAGAGTTGGGGCTCTTCAGCCTGGAGAAGAGAAGGCTTCGAGGAGACCTCACAGTAGCCTTCCAGTATCTGAAGGGGGCCTACAGGAAGGCTGGGGAGGGACTATTTACAAGGTCTTGCAACGACAGGACAAGGGGCAATGGGTTTAAACTGGCAGAGGGGAGATTTAAACTAGATGTTAGGAGGAAGTTCTTTACAGTGAGGGTGGTGAGGCACTGGAACAGGTTGCCCAGGGAGGTTGTGGTTGTTCCCTCCCTGGAGGTGTTCAAGGCCAGGTTGGATGAGGCCTTGAGTAACCTGTACTAGTGGGAGCTGTCCCTGCCTACGTCAGGGGGTTGGAACTTGGATGATCCTTGAGGTCCCTTCCAACTTTACCATTCTATGATTCTATGACAAAGCCTGGGAAACAGTGGCAATACAGACCTTCCAAAACCAGGGAAAAAGCTGTCAGGCAACCATAGTGAGAGCTGTCAAAAGAAGGGACACAAGAAGTATCTGCTTGCCCTAGGTTCAAACTGACACATTGTGCCACATTCAGAGCAGAACACTTAAAAGATACCTCTGATATAAAATAAAATGCAAAACTCAACACTAGGAAAGCTGGATGATGAGACAATCCTTAGGAAATCTGTAAACAGCAAATGCACAGGTTAATCAGTATGAAGATCAAAAAGTCCAGAATAAATGTTCAGTGATGAGCAGAACTGCTGGTTCTGGACAGTGACTTTGACAAGAATTTTGGTTTCACAGTGCACCATCAGATGTCCCTGTTCTGCTCCCTGCCAAATGGACTAACACAGTCCTAGAATCAGTAAAAAAGAGACTCTCATGCATGACCAGGCAAGTCTCTACTACAAGCAGCACAGGATATACATATATCAAGAAAAGAGGGGTGGAGGTGAGACTATACCATATGGGTTTTGTCTCTAAAATGGGCCAGCTCCAAGTTGCACTTTCCCATAATCCAGTTTTATTCTATAGATGGTTACAGAACAGTGTGCAGAAAGATCTGTCTTTCAGAGCTGTCTGTATTCAGAGCTAGTTTTAGTGCAATTAACAATCAGCCATACCATAAAGCAATGGATAGCCTTGCTGTATGAAAAAGTCTACCATATGTTCTTCACAAATGCACACAAGGGAAGGAATAAAAGTGTTTCATCAAGCAGAAAGATTCAAAATGGCAATCATTCCTGGATTTTCAAATCCAAGGTCAAATACAAATTTAACCTTTCTTTTTCTTCATAAATTCTATTTTTCTACAAATCCCAACCTTTAGTACCACACAAAACCTGAAAGCTCTGGATTCATGTCAGTATCACAACACTCCAACTCATTAGAAAAGTAGGAAACAGAAATGATAACAAAGAGCCAGAGAATGCTGCCTCTAATTCTCTCAGGAGACAAAAGAAGGTGCCCTGCTCCTGCTTTCACTAGCACCTTTTAGGAGCTCCATTTTTAAGGTGCCAACTTAAAGGTCAAAGGTATATGGGATTCCTCTCCACACCAGATTAGCATTTTTTCCTCTTTATTCTAAACACAGTGAAGCATGAGTAGCAGCCCTGCAATTAATTTACTGTGTCCTGAAAGGCCTACAAGGCTCATTTAGTATCCACTTTTATCTTCATGTAGCATAATGAAGTTACAGTCTTTGAACTTTGCCGCAGTACTGGAATTGTTACAGAGGGTTGGTTCAGAGCAAACAGCATAAGCATCCTTCACATCTTTTTAAACTAGTCCTTAAATGCCTACAGTTTTGAACATTGGAATTGACTCTCCCCACAACCATGGTTACCTCTAGTCCTGTGTGCCTACCAACCACAAAGAAATTACTGAATACAATAAAAACAGTGATGTATGATTTTACCCTATCTGTCTTGTCAGGTTAGATCAGGCCTTAAGCAACTTGATCTACTATAAGGTGTCCCTGCCCATGGCAGACTTCATACACTATATATAGGAGTGGTGTACAAGCTGGTAAAGGGCCATCTTTTCCCTCTGGAGATGCTCCAGAGCTAATACAACATCTTTTCCTCAAGCAAATAGCTCTGGTCTGAAGTCTGGCTTTGTATCTGTACAAGCTGCCACTGCAAATGATTCAGTGAGGATCCAGCAACATGATGGGATGGGAAACGTGCAGATAGGGAACCTGGAACCGAAGAAAAACTACAACTCAGGTACTAGCAAGCAAGAGAGATGTGGTAAGCCAAAAATACTAACCCAGGAATGGACAAAAGGTGGACAGCAGTCAAGGCAAGATAACAAGCAGAACAAATCTAGGGGGTAACTGTATTCTGGAATGATGGATTAACACCTTTGGATAGAACTGATACATAAGAGTGTGAAAATCACAGACATGGCTAATAACTTCATATTTTTATATTATGGGTATCTAAAATGCCCTGTCTTGAGATTTGCAGAAATGCTGAATTCCAGCAGCTGCAATCAATATTAATGACAGTTATACTTTAAACAGACTAAGTGGTCATATAATAAGAAATCTGAAAAATAAGACTCTAGACATTCAAATTAGGCATCCAGAGTGAGTGCAATTTTTTCTACTTTCAAATTCTTGTATTCTCTCTCTGTACTTCTACAAAAATTAGGTTAATGGTGCTACCCTACTCTGCAAGCACAGCAACAAGCATATTTTTTGAAGGACTCATATTTTAGTTATGAACATCGTTTAGAAGATGATAAATAAATCACTAAGAAAAAGTGCCACGTTTAAGTAGTGTGTATGTATGTGGAGGAAAAGCAATGCCAGAAATACCAGAAGAAAGACTTCAGTGAGGACTGTTCCTCTTGCACCTTAAGCACAGAATATGGTCTGCAGCTGAGTGAAGGATCATAATGGGCAGATGTCTGCTCACATCTTGCCAATTTTGTTCAGCCAGTCAGGTAGCTTTGGAATACTAGAAAGCTGCAGTCTTAGCCTTTTTAATGTAATTTCTGGAGTGTGTCTGCACAAATCATTTACATTATGCATTGCTTCTTCCTCACAATTAACATTACCAGTCACTCCAAGAAAAAGATCTCTTCACTTCCTCCTTTGCCACACAGCGACACACCTCTCAAAGCACTTCTAACCTCCATGATACACTCTCACTTGTTGAAATAATGTGTTCAAGAGACACTGTCAATAGAAAAGCGAAGAACAAACACTCAAAACTTTCCCAGAAGAGGAAATCAGGCACACTACCAAGCATGATACCACACTTCTTGAACAGCTGGGATCTTGGTTGAATTTATTACAGTCTGGGAACAAAAAATCTAGCGAATTATGCATTTCTGAATGGGTCACAGCTTTAAAGAAGGTTTGAAGACTATCAGACAGTGCATCATAAAGGCCAAAGCATACCAAGGACATAAGTAAATTGGAGTAATTTTTGTAAGCAGGTAGCACTGTAGTCAGGATTGATGGGTAGTCAGTATTGATGGGCAGGCAGCTAATGCATACAGTAGTATTAGGAGCAGCAGTAACATCAGTAGCACAATTATTAGTATAGAGTAGCAATTTACATTATAGTACATACTGCTACAGTAGTACTTTCATTATGGCTGAATTTCAGCTTGCACAACCACCTGGAAGCCAAGTTAAAGGACTCTATTGTCCTCAAATTCTGCAACAGAATTTTTGCACTTGCTTACATCTGCTTAAATCCATGTGCAGGCTGCAATTTCCTTCTTGGCACCCTTCAGGTGACCTCTTAGATATAACTGATCACTCCAATCAACAAACAGATAGCACTTTCAACAGCTTATCAACACCTTAATATGCATTTGTGGATATTACCTAGCAAACAGAGAGTATGGTCATTTAGGCATAAAGCCTTGATGTTGAAATGCAAAAATAAATACTCAGTTTTAAATTAATACATTTTTTAAAAATTCTAAATTATACAAAAACCTATCAAAAATAACAGAGTTTACTTGAGTATTTAAACTCTTTCTCTAATTTCATTCAGTGTAGGAGCAATGTTTTGGGAACTGAATTTCTTCTGCAAGATCAATTGTATACCAGATGCATTGTCGTAAGAATTAAATGAGAGACCATGAATCAAAAATATACTAAACATTACAAGAAAAAAAAAAAACAGATATTAGTTCACATGAGGTCTCAGCACTTAATAATGTAGTTGGTCACCAGACACTTAAGGAACAGGGGACAGCTGCACTGTTTACATTTATGTGTTTAAATTAGCTACACAGTTTAGCAGGCTAGTCTCCATAGTTCACAGAATCATTTAGATTGAAGCACCTAATAAGGTCATGTCCAGCTGTAAACCTAATACTGCCAAGACCATCACTAATCCACGTCCCTAGGTGCCACATCTATATATCTTTAAAAAAACTCCAGGGATGGTGACTCAACCACTTCCCTGGGTAGCCTGTACAAAAAGGTTCCCACAAAAAAAAAATCAGATCAGATTATTAATTCTTATGTTGATTTGTAGAAGTTTGCATTTAATACAGGACAACAGGAGGTTACCCACTCTAGAGACTCTGAACCATCCATGTAGATGTCTGGATTCATTAAAGTGTTGTTACACCATCCTGAGTCCTGTGCAGGTTCTTTTTTTCCATTAGCAGGGTTGGGTGTTTTTTCTGATCTATCATCTGCTGGTCTGCTTGAAGCCTGACTAGAAGCTGCTAGTGCTAGTGTTTTCACTGCTCTGAGCACAGCTCAAGAACAGAAATCAGAAAACCATGCTGTAAGGTCTGACACATGAGGTGGTGCTAGGTAGGAAATGAACAGTGCAACAATCGGTCATAAGGGGTATGCAGAGGTTCAAACCAACTCCAGTGGCAGCCTGGGTACCTTCTGTAGCTGAGTCATTTAATGTGCTGCACGGTCCTGATGCCAAAGCTGACCAAGGGAACACACTCACTACATGTGTCCAATGACATAAACAGTTTCTTGTCACCCTCAGCAAAAACAAGAGCAGCAGCACTGTGGCAGGATACTTAGTAGGATTCATACAGAGTTTTCATTACAGAGGGCAATCAAAGATGTCTCCTCCGTAATTTCCACCCTCTGTCATGAATGTCAAACATTTCAGGGTCATGAAGAGAACCAACTATATCCTACAGAAAAGACAGCTAACGTGTAAATGACACCACCTTCTTCACTCAGTGCCTCTTCATCCTGCCTGAGATTACATTCAGTGTTTCACTTCCTGTTGTTATTGTTGTTAATATTTAGGAGAAACATTGTTGTGACTGTTACTGGAACAATTCAGTGTTGAGGGAAATGCCCTTGAAACCAAATGCCATTCCTTCCATTGAAAAGGATGCAGCCAGTCTACAGTAAATAGGTGACTAACAATGCATGAATGTTCATTTTGACAGTTCCATGATTTGTGGGAGCATAAAACATACTGTTTTAAAGCAACTTGTCACAAGAATCTCTTTCTTACCTCAGCCTATAACTGTTACTATCTGCATGACTTCTGTGGAATGGATGTACTCCTACATATCGACTGGATGTGCACTTAATGTGCTTCACGTGCACTGTTTCCTTGCAGCCAAACAGAACAACTTCAAAAACTACAGCACAATCATTCCTAAGCCTCTCAACAATTTGTCATAGACTTATATCTGGGTGTCCCAATGCAACTGGCCTTGCACTTTGGGAAATACTGTTAATGGTGATAGGTTTCTCACATTTTTCCAGGATGTTCTGTCTTTGCTTGCGAGCTTTTTATTTCTGCACAAGAAGAGGGATGGGAATGAAGGAAGCAACAAGATTATATTTAAATAGTTGTTTGTATCAAATTGTGCTCACTTTTAGAGCAAGGGGATTTTCTGAATAATGAAGTTACTCAGTTAGAAGTGAGTTAATGTGCCGGACTGGCAGGGTGTTGGGAAAAGACTGAAGCAGTTACCTGCCAATTGACCAAGAAGCTTTGTCTTACAGAACAATCCTAGCATAAAAATAGCCCATAAATCCAAAAGGCTGATTACTAAAAATGTTGTGGGAGCTTTCTTTTTTTAGAAGAATATTGAATTAATGAGGAATAATACAAAGGGGGAGTTTAATTATTCTGAATGGAATCATTTTCTACCCCAGCCACTCAGGATGCATATGATTATGTAGGTCATATATCTAAAATGGTTTTTATGTATATTTCATTAAAAGACACATCTTTTCATGAAGGATGGTTGGCAATAAGCCCTCTTCAGAGAGTACTCTCTCTACAGTGCTTTAAAGGAAAGCTATTTTCTTCATGGTGATGAAGCTGTTAAGATGAGCAGTCGGTAAACACAAGAGCAGACATCTTTTATTTTTAGGTTATTGTCTTCACATCATAAGCTGTTTCCATTCTCACTCCCTCCACTCCCACCACCACTCTGGATGCATAGCAACTAGACGTAGGCCGGAACTCCCAGTCTGCTTGTACTTCTGGAGGGCTGATATCAAACAAATGGGAACACTAGCCAAGCATTTTCATGCTCATTCCAAGCATCAAATTTTGATTCTGAGTTGATATGCTCAATTTACAACTACATTTTACAAATACAAATAAAACTAAAGAACACCAATAATGAAGTTATTGATCAAAGACACTGAATTTCTCAGCTGGCACCCACTTTTACTGTTTTCAGACAGGAAGCATTTTTACATCCCATTTAGTGCTTTTTCTGTTTTAATTTTTAACCAGATTGCAGACATTTTGTAATAAAACATTCCTCGCCAGCTTTATGTATGTTAATACTTTCAGCAAAATAAGGGCCATCTTTTTAGCCATTGTTGTCATCTTCTCTTAGCTGTAAGACTGAATTTAGTTACATTTACTTACTTAAAAGAATTGGTGGAAATGTTTGGTCACAAACACACATAAGGTGCTTTTATTTAATGTGCAGTGATACAGACCACTGTGCTCTGAAGGAGTAACACACCAACACCAACACAGAAAACAAGAGAAAGACTGCACTGAGCACACCTGCTACATCAACTAGTTTGTGCCTGACCTCATCCACATATCAATTGCGACTGGACCAAAAATGGGCTGATAGGAAATTAACGATTTTCCCAGCAGTCACTCTTCTGAAATAACTAAAAGAAACAAAAAAAGATACCCAGGATCTGTGCACCCCAGTGTCTTAACTAGCTCAAGAGAGGTGATTCTGCCACTTTTCTCTGGTGAGACCTCATCTGGAGTACTGGACTTGAACTTGATGGAGTAGGTCCAGGGATCACAAAAGTGATCAGAAGATTGGAGCACCTCTGCTGTGAGGACAGGCTGAGGGAGCTGAGGTTGTTCAGCCTGAAGAAGTGAAGCCTCTGGGGAGACCTAATAGTGGCCTGCCAGTACCTGATAGGGGCTACAAGAAGGATGGAGAGAAACTGATTCCAAAAGGCTGTGGTGACAGGACGAGGACAATGGCTCCAAACTATGCAGAGCAGATTTAGATTGGATGTTAAGAACAAGTTCTGCACCATAAGGATGGTGGAACACTGGAACAGGTTGCCCAGGGAAATGGTTGAGGCCCCATCCCTGAAGACACTCAAGGTGAGGCTCAATAGGGTTCTGGGCAACCCGATCTAGTTGAGGATGCCCCCAGTGACTGCAGGGGGTTGGTCTAGATGACCTCTGGAGGTCCCCAACCCAGACCATTCTATGATTTTCTATATACTTAAAACAGTAGGTGTAAAATCATCAGCTTGGGACCACAGGTAAAAAGAAAGAATTGAGCAAGCTTTGCATTGAGCATGCAGACTTGTCAGTTCCAGAAGTGGTACTTACTGTTTGTGACACCTAACTGAGGTTCCATCCAGTTTAGCTCACAAATATTAACAGGTGCTTTTGTGTAAAGCAACTTCTTTTAAGACACCTTCTCTGAAAATATTCATACCTAAGACACAGTCTTTGTTCAATTCTGACTGTGACTCAGGTGCTGAGACAGAATAGGGACCACAAAAACATAACAGCCAGAGCTCTCTATGCATTTACATGGGATGACAGTGACTTAGATGTCAGCAAATAGGTATCCATATAAGCAAATCATGACCCTTGAGAGCAGCATACTACAAACTAATGATAGGTAATTGCCAAAAGGCTCCTAAACTTCAAGTCAGCTCACCATCTGCAATTATTAAATGCCTTATCTGCAGAAAAAGAATTATGTCAACCCCACAGGGTTATATCAGAGTATATCTTAATCCACAAGCAAGTGCTTGTGGATTAGGTTAGAAATATTATCAGGACAATGCTGCAGGAGCATTTCTGCATTTTCAGTTTTAGTTAGTTCAGACCCAAAATGTACAACATAATTCAAAATCATAAAATTTAGTAAAGGATGTGTTTTTAGGGTCTGCTTAACATTGGGGCTTTTTAGCCCAAGTAGGTAACAATAAGCACATTTTAAGTAATTGCTTGGCATGTGTGTTTTGTCTTCTAGATCATCTTGTCACTCAATACTTTTGTTCTAGTCACTTTCCTTTTTTTTTTTTTTCTACTTCTGTCCCAGCCCCTCTCTTTCTTTTACCATCATGTCCCTCCCAGTGCTATGTCTGTAATTAATTACTTTCTGCAGTGTAAATATTTTTGCAGATACAAACATTTAAAAGTCTGTAACTGAGGTCAGAAAAATATTGAGACCAATAGAAAAGATCTCCTCCTAAAGTGATGTTCCCTTCACTACCAAACACCATTTTTCCTCAAAAAGACTGAAAAGTGTTTCCCAAAAACATTAAACTGTCTTCTCTCTGTGTGCTGAAGTTCTACAGATAAAAGAACCAATATGTTTTTCTATGCAAGCAATCTAACAGTATATTATTCCAAAGTCTGAAATATAAACAGCAAAGTTTTACCTAAGTACTTCTAACATCTTCCTTTACTAGCCTGGATAGCTATGCCCTCTTTACAAACCTTTGTGGGTTTATGTAAAGGCTCTTGAGAAAGCATCACCTTCTTATATCTGATTTTTGTCTTAAATGAGTTCCTTTGATCCTGCTTTGATCTTCTTGTTTCAGTCAGTCTGGTAGAACGAGACTCAATCACATTAAAATCCTCTTCTATGTTTTTAAAAGCTACCATTTAATAACTTGAGGAAAGCAAGACTCTTAAACACATTTTAGCAAGATTTCTGTAAAGCTTTTGTTGAAAGAAGCAGTTTCAGTATTTTAGAGTAATGACAATATATGTCAAAGAATTAATTTTCTAACTCTATTTAGGCAAAACATTTTCTCAATTTAGAAGGTTGAATATTGAAATGAATAGTTTCTATCTAATTCAGTGTTTTCAAACAACCAAAATATGCAGAATGCCCATTAATTGCAATTAGGTGAAGACAATTCATTGTCAAATTCCATTTGGAACACAGCTACCCACATTCCTATAGAATATAATGGAGTAAGGGAACAATGTCCATATGCCAGCCCAGGCAGGCTGTTGTTTCAAAAGCAATGCTACTTTTCTCTCTGAAGCGTTTGAACAGGCCTATGACTGTGCTGGTTTTACTGCAGGGTGAACAGAGAGTAGAAGCCCTATTTTAAGAGTTTAGCAGCAAATCCGCTAGAGTGAAGGTTTCAATTAGAACTAGCACATCCAGTAAGGTATTAAATAAGAGGATCCCAGAAGTCTCATCACTGAGCTTTTGAATGTGTCTATCACCCAGGCTTAAAAGGTGCATTAGAGAATGGAGCCATTGCTGATGTGTAGGTCATCATCTGTGGTTTCACTCACGGGGTTTTTCCCCTCCTGAGTCTAGTAGATTTGAAATTCTGTATGTGTGTCTCCAAATCATTTAATAAACCACCAGTGATGTTTCTCAACAGGATGAGGAATATTAACTCACCAGAATTTACATTCTAGGGCTGCAAAACAAACACCAGAAGCAGAGTCAGCCTTGCAAAATTTTCAGACCACTAGCCTAAGTTGTCATCTACTCTATCTGACCTACTTAACTACTGACTTGCAGCACTTTCTCTGCTGTGAGAAATGTTTTCCACCTCCACAGTGACTTACAGTTCTGTTTCTGCCATGAAAAAGCTTTCTACCTCCACATGCACCTTCCTTGTCATTTGCTGGAATGTTTCCAGCATCCACTGAGGTCAGATCAAAGATATGCTTCACAGAGCAGCTCTGAAGCTCTAGGACATCTAACTTTATAAATCCTCCAGTAAGTTTGAAGGTGGAGTTTGCCTTGCAGAAGGGTTGCACGCAATACTGGGACCAGCATTCAATGGCCTTTGTACTCCCACACTCCTCTTGTAAACAAATCCATCACAGAAAGTGTGTGAGGTTATTAATTACTCACATTTTAGCAGACCCCAGCCATTTCACATCATTCAGGAATACCATACACTCTAGACTGGTCATCTTCATGGCATTTGAATGTAATTTCCAACAGGCCTGAAGTAAGGATCACACTAAAACAGCTGTCCATGCGCAATACCGAATTCTAGGCTCAGCTTCAGATATTAAGCAGTTTTTTAAAAGCCATGTATATACAAAAAACAGTAAAAAGCATGTATATTCAATGTGCACACAGACAGCCACCAGCAGTTCTGTACAAAACCCTAAGTGCCTTAACTGCAATAAGATACATTTGCAAGGCATTGTTGGTTTCAAAACCTAGTTGAATTACACACATTCCTTCAAAACGTTATTGTCTTTTCTCCATTGTGAAAGCATAAGGGAATCAAAACTTGCATTTCTGCCAAACAAAAAATGAAGTATTGTGAAATTGAAGTTTGTGTTTTTAAGAGTTGGAGGGGAAAAAATTAAATAAAGAGTTTGTTTTTCAAAGATCCACCAATGCCACCACTTCACACTGAAGGAAACACAGACAATACTCCTATCAACTTCAGTGAGTTTTATCCATGTTTTTAACTGTAGATACAAATCTGTCCAGGATCTGCAACTTAGGCTGCTGCAGAAAGTGCTTCAGTTGCAATGAACACCTTTGGTTTGTTTTTTTTCCCCCAGCAAATTACTGAGCAAAGTCAGCATTTTCCTACATTGGAAACTTAATTACCTGTAACTAGATAGTAAAATCTACTCATTGGTGAAGTTTTCATGCAGTTTTCAGAACAAATTTTAGTTGTAAAACTTCCTGTGAGGTATGCAGTAATTTGTATCTCTTAGTAATACACACTAATAAATTAACAGTAGCCTGTGTGATGAGGCTTTTAGATCACATAGTAATGGTAGGTTTTTTGTAGATTATATAATATTACATTAACATTTCTTAACTGTAAGATAGTAAGATACCAATTTTTTTCATGTTTACACAAATATCATCAATAGACCTTAAAATTCAGTTTACACAAACTCAAACAAACAGGAGAAATACTCTTTAAATAGTTAGAAAGGAACAAAAAGAAACACAGGTTAAGATAACACTGGGCACAGAAAACCACCATGATTCCATTCTTACAGTATGTTCAGTTCAGATAAATTATAAATTTCCAACACTGAGCAACAATCGCATTTTTCACTCATGTTCCCCTTAAGAGCCCTGGACAACACTCAGGGCAGCTGAAAGACTCCAGTAGCATTCTAGACTTTGCCTTCAGTATCTCAGTATTCTTGCTTTATACCACGAGGGAAAGCACCATCCCTGCAATCTCCTGTGTAGACTAGAAAATCAAGGGGTATTCTCCCTAATGTTGTCCCTTGAGGTGTTCAAGGCAGGTTTGGATGTGGCACTTGGTGCCATGGTCTAGTCTTGAGGTCTGTGGTAATGGGTTGGACTTGATCTTTGAGGTCTCTTCCAACCTTGGTAATACTGTGATACCGTGATAATACAGCAATGCTTGAGAATTGAGAATGTGGCATCTGCACAACACTCGATCTAGTATTACACTCCAAAAAAAACCCCCAAATGCAAAGCAGAGAAGTGCTGCTATTGAAAAGTCACACGTAAGCATTTGCGTAGTCATGGTGTTTTTTGTTCCATTTTTTCTACATGACCTTTCATGACCTAGTTCCCAGGCCCTGATCACAGCATCGCTCAGACATGCATGCATGGAAATGTCAATTCTGTGCTTCTGTGTTGTAAAGACTGGTGTCCTGAACTGTGCTCTACTGGTTTGATATGTTTTTTAATTCCAACACAGTCATTTTCTAGGAAGAAATCAATATAAATCCACCTACCTGCTGTGACAGTGCCCCCCCAGGGTAAAGATTTTATTTTTTTAATATAAGGACACTGAAGGCTTCCACTACGACTGACCTTAAAGACACTGACTAATTACTCTGCTAGTCAATATGGCATGGCAGCTTATAGATTTGAGCTATGCAGTCAGTTAACATGGATGCTGCCATCTGCTGAATATGACATCAAGGAATCTACACTGCTCTCTGAAAGAAAAGCTGTGCAGCACCGTCCAAGAAGTACGTTACCAAACTCTGCAGTCATAGCATATTTCAGAAGCCACATAAAGACGGTTCAGATTCTGTAAGAGAAGTGGCATGATCTTACATTTCTTTGCCCCAAAGGTTTAAAATGGAAAAGACAACCATATCAGAAAAATCACTAATTCACAGCTGGAGTTAGGGGATATTCAAAGAAGACCATGACACTTATGTGAACACTCATGCAGTGCAGAGATGAGGAAGGGAGTTCAGAGTTTGTGTACCTCACTGTCAAGACTCAGTGTAACCCTGATTTGAATTGTACTTCTCTGGCCTAAGGTAATAAAACTGGCAATAGCACACAAGCCAGAGCTCCTGTAAAGCAATAGTCAGGAGCTAGTACAGGAGAGTGACTTTAAAAAAAAACAAAATTATGAGAAAGATTGGTACCATTCTTACACAGACTGAATCTACCTTCTTAAAAAAAAACACAAAAAGAAAAAACAGAGGTGTTCCAAAACTGTATACATTTTTTTTCTATTTGGATTCTCAATAAATCTGCATCAAATTAGAAAACTGAGTAATCTGTACACCACTATTTCTGTAAATAAACATATATATCAAACTGATCTAAAATTATATATAGAGAGAGCATAATTAATATATATATGTGTGTGTTTATACATACATAAAACTATATCATATACACCATACTGATCCAAAAATATGTAATGATGGGAAATACAGCACTTATGGTTTTTTTTCTTGGGTACATATAGGGATAACAGAGGTGGCCCCAGGTTGCACACACAGCAAAAGAAGCAAGCCTGTTTGCAGATCCCAACTGTTCACACTGATAAAGAACCACGGGACAAATCGGGCTAGAAGAGACCTCAGCAGTTTCTGAACTGCTGCACAAAGCAGGATCAGTTGTCAATCAAAGTTGGTTACTCAGAGTTTTATTACAGTCTAGAAATCCTCCAAGGATACAAATAGGTATTACCTTGCTGGGCAATCTGTTCCACAGCTTGACTGCCCAGATTGCAGATATGGTTCACTTTCCTGGTATTCCTTTTGTTTAAAAGCACAGTTTTAGTATGATCCAGTTATGCCCTCTACGATTTCCAGCTGACACCCCACAGAAAAGTGAGGAAAATCTTTACAAATTCTCTTTTAAGGAAGAGATACTGTGTTTACAGCCACTATGAATGAGTGGAATCAGAACCAACACAATCAGTGCAGCTATCCCTCTTGCTGCTGTGCAACAGGGAATGAGTAAAATCAAAACAAAACTAGAGTCAACTCTCAAGCACTGGAGTAACACTGGGAAAATGGATTAGGATCAAAAAGGGATAGTATGTCCTATAGGTAAGTTCTAGTTCCTAAATTTCTAAGAAAATAGAAAACAAGAGACACTGTGTTGCAGAATACAGAATTTGCTGAGTTGTTAAGTCTGTGCAGAGCAACTATCAGTGACCATACATATAGTGCATTGAGACTTGGATGGAGCCAGTGTAGAGGAATCTTCACTCATGACAACTAGTGTATAATTGAGATAATCTCCTCACATTAAAAACATCAGACACCATTTGTATATTGCCCAAGAGACACACCAGGTTACTTTTTTTACTTTAGAACCTAAGAAATGCTGTACGAGCTAAGCCAGAACACTTTACAACATATTTTCCTTCCTAACATTTTTCTTTTAGAAAGCTGTCTCCCTTCCTAAACCAACCTGAGAAAGAATACTGACACACACTTTACACAACCACAGGCCCACATCACTATGCAAACTCTACTCCTACAGAAGCACATGAGAATGCCAGTAAGCATCGGTTTAGATTATTAATTTTTTTCATATTCATTACATTCTAGCACCCAACTGGGATCTAAGTATCAAAAGTGTGTCAACTAGCAAAAACGATCATAGCAGTGCCTGAGTTCGTCTCATCAGCTACAAGCAGCGTGCTTCCTGGCTATATGGGACAGAACCACAAATGCTGCAGGAGTATCACGTCTAGCACCGCACTACCAAGTTCTTCTGAAAGCTGAGCCAAGTTGGAAATAAAAGCATTACAGCAAACACTCACCTCTCAACAGCATTTGCTTTTGGCAACTCCTTATGCAAACTTCTCTTTCTCTTCCTCAGCAGAAAGTTCTGCAGAGCAGACAGATGTGAGATACTAGATACACAGACTCTTCATTTGGGGAAAAATATCAGAAATGAAGGTAACATCCACGATCTTAAAGCAGAACAGAATACAAGAAACATCAGAACATTGGCCCTGTAATATATAATCATGACCTACTGTTTCTTTTAAGTACCAGTGCCCTAAGTGCTTATGACAGTTGTTGCAGTTGAATTTTTAGTAGTCATGCTTTGTTATTATATTTACTATTTTGACAGTCAGACCTGCTGGATGCTGAGCCCCAGAAATTCCCCAACAATCAGCAGCTGAGGATACCTGGGTCCTTCCAATTCCCACAAACAGGTCGTTACACAGCAATACTGCAAGCAGCCTCTTAAACTATGACACTCTGGCCAACATATATCCCCTTACATGCTCTGAGACACCAACTAGTTCTGCTTGCATATAAACAGGTAGAGAATGAAAACTACTGACCAAATGAACTCTCCTATGTGTCACCATACAGCACGCTGCTCTTTGTTACTTCTGCACTATGTATTTGCAAATTATGTTCTAATTAGAAGAAATATTTAAAATTATAACATTATACAGATTGCTAAGACTTAGCTAGGGAATTAATTTTCAGATCATCAGCTACTTAACTCAACTTTAACGGTGACTTGACAGACCGCAAATTAGCTATTTTTAAAGGTAATAATAAATTTGAAATCATGCCAACTGAATATTTTATTGTTAAAAATTACATTACTCCTATTGATACTGAGCAATCATACCCTCTTTACTTTCAAAATCTGTCAGCCAAATCAAATTTCTATCAAACACCTAACCAGATTTCCTATCTGCACTAGAATTATGAAATAAAATACATTTCAAATTTAGCTCTCCAGATGTCACTCACTCTATGTGATCACACAATTTAAGAACATTAGAGCTCATCTCCTTCAGAGGGATATATTTATTGCCCTTCAGATCTCTTAAAAGAGAATCCCCATCCTTAAGTTTTATGGTATTTGAAATTATAAAATCGCACATCATAATACACATAAAAGGCCACGATGAAATACGTTGTATTGCATTTGCCTATATTGGAAAGGGAAAATACCAGAAAGCTTGTGAGCAAAGTTCCACACTCTCCTAAGAAAAACATTTTTGGTAGATAAGTATTCTTCATTTATGTTATCACTTTAATGAAGAATGCCATTCCTGTATTTCAAACTGATGAGATCTTTAATTACAAGATTTCATTTCTGTTTATGCAGTAATTTATTATACCTGATTTGTAAATCTGAAACAACTATAGCCACATAGTGCTCTAAAGTAAAAAATATGTTACATCCTAAAACATCATAAAGAAAAAGAGGATTTATTCTACTGATTAGTTTTTGATGCATAAGGTCCTGAATAAATAAAAAATGAGAGAGAGAGAGCATAAATGATACCTGAAACAAAGCCAAAGTGAAGCGAATCACTTCACAGCAATACTTACAATTAACAATCATCTTAGCTTTAAAATTTACATTCCCACAGAGCTAAATCTTTGTTGTATTTCATAACAACTTGAAAAATCTGGAAATACTTTACTAGGTTGTTTTCTTCACCAATTAAAATTACAGTTAAATTTAAACTTCAACAGAAGTAAATTCTAAACACAGATCTGGTTTAGAGCAAGAGTGGGAGACCTGAAAGAGGTGGTTGAAACCCATCTGCTCCATCCACATGGATGGAGGTCAGCCACATGGAACGCTGTAAGTTCCACAGCAGCCAGTAACCATTACGCCAACTCACAGCTACTTGCACCTACAGCACACAGCGGCACTGCCAGTAAGCTCTCTGGGAAATGATGTTAGTCTTGCAGTTCTCCAGAAAGTGGAATTTTTATCTATTTTCACTACACTTACAGAGATACAAAAAATGGAAGGTAATTTTCACAGAAAAGTTTGAAAAAAAATAAATAAAAGAGTATTTTGAAATATTTTTTAAATATTCACTTTAAGAGAGCACAGGAATAGGAAACACAGCTGCTAGACATAGGTTCAACAATTCTTTAGCCACCTTTCAATTTGATAATATATAGAACACCAAAATACATTTCTCAGGTACTAGTAGGATTAAAAAAAAAAAACTCAGTGTTGAGTTAATTGCAGAATCCTATGTAGTAATCTCCACTAAGTCAGTTGCACTGATAATACATGGTTCTGGAACTTCCTCTCAGTATTGCAGCTGATACAGCAAGTGCACTAGGTACTGACAGATTCCAAAGAGACATGACTTCTCCTTACACAACTGGTAAGTTGTCATCATCAGCTTATTTCAATTGGATGGCAAAATCTATCCAAATATAAACTAATTTAATACTTTACAGTAGTCCTCAATTTTGTCCCCTATGCACAATACCTCTGTATTCAATTTTATTTAACATCTACATATTCTTCAATAGCTAAGTAAAATAAATTACTGGGTTTTTTCTATTCACTTAACCCTTCAAGCAATCTGTTTCTTTCATGGTCCTTACCAATGCATTCAAATATAACTTATATCAAAGGTTTAGCTTCAGTATCATTGCCAGCTTAATTTTGGTTTTATCATTCTCTCTCTTGAGTCACACCAAAAGACCAAAATCTGTTCTGTAATGAAAGATACATTTGTGCTCTCCAAAGACTCCATTACAGTCAACAAGGGTCAGTGTTCAACCCTTCCTTCCCATACTCTAAACATTTCATTCTTACAATAAATGTGGAAAATGTCTAAAATCCCAAATCTGGACCACCTTCCTAACTTGGTGGAAAATTCACCGCTCAAGGACTATTCAGTATAAAACCAATTTAATGAAAAACATTTCTCACCTAGAAAAAATATCAGATAGCACTGCAATATAAAATAGTTTTCATCTGTGCCCTGTTCTCAATAATTTGAGCAGATGCACACACATGCTCTCTTCCATCATACCTCTCATCACTACTTTTGAGCTGACAAGCTCAGATTGCAGAACTTGGAACTCATTTTATGTAATTCAGTACATTCCTCAAATGTATCAACTTCACTTTACAGTGTACCTAAGTGCACTGTATCTTTACAGTGTACCTAAGTGCAAGTGTATCTGCCTTATCCCAACTGCTAGCAATATATCTTGCACTACAGTGTGAAAAAGTTGTTACAACATTAGCCACACACTCGGAATATCCTTCACCAGTCATCCCAATAAGCTGCATTCTACGTGCCTCTGTTTTGCCAATACCCTGCACTAGCGCCTGCAGGAAAGCTTCTGATAACTCCTCTCTTCTTTTTTGTAACTATTTCACCCTGACACCAGCAACCTCCATAGAAAGAACAGAAGAAAAAACATAATTCATGTGGAATTTCATATATTTTAAGGATGATTACATGCTTTGTTAGAGATCTTCAACAGCAGGTAACCCCTTGCTACTTTGGGGCATCAGAGAGTAAATAATTTTCATAGGGAACTGAATGGGGTTTGCATTTTTCAGCTACATTTTAACAAACCAAGTTATTTCAGGTACTAATTGCTAGTGATTTTCACCACTCTTCTGACAGTCTTTTCTGACAAAATAATGACTTGTCAGGTTGGTAGAGTATGGAGGAGTAGCCTATTAGGTTTTTTGTTGTTGTTGTTGTTGTTTTGGGGTTTTTTTGGTGGTTTTTTGTTTGTTTGTTTGTTTGTTTGTTTGTTTTTTGTTGTTGTTGTTGTTTTTCCCTCAATAGATTGTTAAAATCAAGCAGAATAGATTCAGGTCACTTCATGACACCCTCTGAAACATGTTTTGGTAACTTTCTGTATGTCAAAGTACTCGTTTGTAACACCAAAATATCTGAGCAGTTCAGAAGATCTGAAGATTTGCTTTTTTCAGGGGCCTGGGGAATCATTTGTTTTAACTCAAGCTCTTTAGTACTTTTTGGCTTTCAAAGACAGGTATTTCAAGCAGCACCAGGAAGCAGACAAACACAGTGCATTGCTAAAGATCTTCCAAAAGTTGGATTTAATGATTAATTTAATTAGTTCATGTATTTCACCAGTTTCATCTATGCTACACTGAAAAAAAGGAAAGGGGGAAAATTTAGAGAAAATAAAGGTAGGGAACATAAGAGAACTAGTCACTGAGGTGCTCTAGAACAGCTCTAAACACCTTCAAACCTACTTTTTTGACTTTAGAATGTATGTTCTTTCTTCCTAAGAAGCTGTTTCTTTGGAAAACACCATTCACTTTGTCCTGTGGGGAACCTCAGGTTTGCAGTGCTTTGGTACTATTACTTTACCTGTTATTGAAAGTATATGAAATTACCTCTTTATATCAATTTTTTTAATCATTACTTCACAGAAAAAAAATATTTTTTACATCTTTTCTACATAAAAATAATAATAAACTAAACTACTCTCTCTTGCATATCTTTTTATATGTTCTTTGTAGAAGGCAATTCAATAGAGTCTACATCAGAGGGAATTCTTCTTCCACTATGGACTTCCATTGTAGACTCTGGAATCTACAAGAAAAGTTCATTCATAATTTCTATAATTCCATTTTCTTGTCATTAAAAACTCTTACTTTGCGAATCTATCTTTGAAAGAAATGGAAGATTAGAGCTGTGTAAAAGATGCTGCTGACCAAAAGGGGAATTCTCTAAGTCATCTTACCATAAAACAGAAATTTTGCTTCACTTACAAAAGAAAATCTGCTGAGCGTAATCCTAAAAGAAATTTGGAACTCAAACATACAATAAACCACTGTAGGAAAATTTGAAATTTTTGATCTGGGTACATTGTGCCCAAGATATGCAATCTTTTGGATAGCATGTGAGCGGAAAAAAATTTGCTTCAGTTATCGTTCAGCAGTGGTATTAAGTCTAAAGACACCAGCCTTGTAAACTTGGTGAGGTTAAGCTAGAAAGCCAACCTTGTCCATACTTATCCTAATAAATACTCATCCAAAACATCTTCCCAAGCTCGGATTTTTGTTTTCTTTTTTAATATTGAAGTTTCACTTCTTTAAGGGTATACTAATCCTATTTGTCTTATCTCTAAAATTACGTAGCACCTTAAAGTTCACAACAGTGTTGGCCTTTCTGCACTAGCTGAAAGTCACACACCACAAAATCTAGCCAAGGCCATAAATAAATAAATGTTACCCTGACCATAGATCATGAGTGTGAGTAATTTTCTAAGGGAAAATTTAGCATTATTTGTCCATGCTAACAGGACGGTGCTGTTGTAGCTGTGATTTACATTTGGGCCATATTCAGTTGTGCTGAATGTGCAACCCTGAGGAAGTCAAATGACATCCCTGTCTGTACTTCTCATCTTTGACTGTGGAAAAGCCACCACGAACTACCTGCTGTGTAGACAGACTGGAGCCCACTCAGAGGCTTGGCTGGCAAACCAACACTGTCTGACTAGAAACTGTACTGGTTGAAACAAAGAAAAGGAAACTCCCAATTGCACATTACAGCACATCCTTGGGAGGGATTCCGGACGACTTCTCTACCGATGACCTCCACCAGCCTTCACTGATATGGGGCTACCCATCGCATCTCGCCGTCCTAAGCAAGGAGATGCGACGGTGCCCTGCTGGCCCGTGGTCCATCTGGAAAGCAGAGCGGTAGCTCAGCCAAGCGCTGACCGAACTCGCTAGGCAGGGAGGTGACAGAGCGCAACCCCTCTGCCCGTTGTACTTCCGCACAACAGTTCTCTCTTCTTTCCCAGTACCACGGTGCCAGGTGCTCCTCCGAGGAGAGTCGCACCTACCCACCTGCAGCTACAAGGAGCGATGCCTGCCTACGCGCAGCCCTCCGCAGGGCAAACGGCCTCCACCAGGGGAGAAACAATGCTGGATCTGCAGGGGTGGTGGGGGAAGCGCACCGAGAGCAGCCCCGTGAAGGCAGACACGGCGCGTCCCGGCTCGCACCCGCCCTACGCCTGCTGCTGGAGCTCCTCGGCAGCGCAAGCCAGCCACGGCCACCCCCGTTACCGGGCCGCTGCTCCCCCGGGGCGGCGGTGATGTCACATCCGCCGCCTACTCCTCGTTCCCGTCCAGCCGCGCTCGTGCCGCCGGCTCCCGCGCCCAAACTTTGGCTGGGGGCTGGCGGGGGGCGGAGAAGAGGGGCGGGGGTGGGACAGAGGAACGGAGCCGCTTCGGCAGTACGGGCAAGCGCTGTCCTCGCCCGCCCTCCCCGCGCCGAGGCCGCCCGCGGAATGAGCGTCCCCCGGGCGGCTGCCGCTGCCGCCTCCACTCGGGCTCTTGCGGGCGGGCGCAAAGCGCGGCTACCGGCGCGGTCGCTGCAGCGGGAGCGGAGTGAATGACCGAGAGAAGCGGCGCGGAGAGGCAGCCCCGGGATCAGGATGCGGGCGTCCGCCACCATCCTCAATCTCCTGCTGCTGTCCTTGCTGGCCGGCCTCGATCCGTCCAAGGTAGGAGCTGGCCAGGCGCCGAGCCCCGGGCGTCCGCGCGGACAGCGAGTTTGTGCGGCCCCGCAGCGGCGGAGCAGAACAGGCGGTGCCGGGTCGCACACGGCGGATGCGGTGGCGGGCGATGTGGCTCTGTCAGGCTGCTGGATGTCTCCGGGGAGAGGCGGGTGCTTGTCCTTGATTGTCCAGTCGACCAGGTGGGAGAGTTCGTGGCGGAGACGGCTGGCCTTGGTCCCGGGATTTACCAACTCCGCGGTGCGCGGCGGGGAAGCGCGGGTACAAGCGGTCAGACGGGCTATGGACGCGGTCAGGCTGCAGCGGGGCCCACGGCACCCACGGCACCCGAGCGCATAGCACGCACTCCCGTACCCCGCACCCGCCATCTCCCCATAACACCCCCCCGCCCTGGCAGGACCTCACGCAGGAGTTCTATAGAGGCACCGAGGAAAGGTGGGCAGGGGGAGAGTGGAGATAGGCACGGCCGCCGCTCCAGGCCGGAGCTGTCCAGCTGAAACGAGCAGCGCTTTACGCGGCTGCAGGCAGAGGGCCAGTGCCAGTGCTCGGTGACTGCACCGGTTCTGGGGGAGCAGCTAGGCACTGGAAGCGGGGATCGACACTGGGAATCATTTTTTCCGGAGAAGAACCGATGGCGTCACGTGCAGGCATCGATTCCAGTGCCACTGCCGCGCTCCAGCCTGCTGCAGTGTCGTTACTGCCACGTCTGCTCAGGGCACCAAATGATCGCACCTGATACTGATATAATGAGGAATGTAAACAACATGCTTTAACGATGCAGCCTGGCTTGTGCATGTGGGTGTGGATGAAGTAATTTTTAAAAATAAGAATTGCACCCTGCCACTTAAAAGCAATAAAGACCGAACTCCCCCTAGGCCTGCAGATGCCTGTAGTGCTACACCGCAGATAGGGAACTCATCTCATTGTCACCGGGTGACATGCAATCTCCTAACTGGGAGCATCACAAAAAAAGTAACAAGAGAGAAAATATTCTTAAGCCACTGCAGTACCTTACCAGTCATAGTCCATACTGTGTCATCACAATTTATAAGGATGTTGGTGAACATCATTTTACTGATACCAGGTACCAGGCAGCTTTATGAAGCAATGCTCAGCTCTTCTGGAGGGTTGTTGCCTTTGAAAATAAAAGCATTAATTACATAAATTGATCCTTCAAAACCAAGTATTACATTTCCTACACTATAGAAGGGGTGTTCCTATTAAAAAATATAAAGGTAGAAATTTAATAGCCGTTCAGTGGAAATCTCATTTACAGCTGCAGTATTCTGACCAATATTTAACTAGTAAAATACAGTGACAAGCAAGCAGGAGGTGATTTAGTATTAAGAATATTAACTGAATCATTAATTATATTGATATAATTAAATAGCAGCTATTTGAAAGTATCAGCTATTGTGATGTCCATAAAGAAACTTATCAGGCAGCAGACAGGAGTCCCACATCTGCAGGAATCGCAGAACATGGCAACATTATTATTACAGGGTTTCATATGTCATTATTTCTTATTATTCTATGTTCTGTTACAGTTAGTAAAATTGGTATCACTCTCTGTCTACAGAAGAATATAACCACTAATAAAGCAAATTAACTTCAACTGGAAGAATTATTCTTTTAGTTTCAGGGTCAGAGATATGCCCCAAAATAACAGTGGGGAGAAATGCTCCATCTTATGTGTCTGTTACCATCCAGCACTGAAAAGCTGGATGAGCCACGGGAATAAAATGGCATGAATTAACTTTTGAAACTTTGTTCCTGTCCTTTTATGCTATGGCATGCTGAGCAGAGGGCATAAGAATGGCCTTTTATTCATCACTCTCTGTGACATTTTCAGGGATATTTAAATGTTCATTGCAGGCTCTTTTCATTTTGTGAAGGAATCATGAGCCAGAAAGTTCAGAAGTCCTTAAGATTATGTAAAAACAAGAGACCTTAATCGAAGTCTGTTGTTGATCAGAGCTAAGTTGTGTTTTCAGAAATAAAAACGAGATCAAATGGTTACTCATATCCTTGGTTAAGATGCTTCAGCACATCAAGCATAAAAAAGATGCCACATGGCAGATTCCAATTTAGGTTTTTTCCAACTGTGAAAACAAATTAGACATGTTTGTGAAAAAAATATATTAAAATGTTTACAGAGTTTGGGGGTTTTTTTAGCAAATAAATACAAGTTGTGACTGAAATCTCACTTTAGAAATGGAAGTACTGCTCAGTTATTTATCTTGCCTTATGCTAAACTGAAACAGAAAAACAATTTTCTTCCATGTAGGTTGGGAAGCAAACATATTATATGAAATTAACTGCAGGGAAGAAGGGGATGTTAAATTTCAAAAAAGAATCATGCAATATGTGCATAGCTACACAGGCAACTTTTTACATGCCCCTGACAGTCACAAACTATTCAGCTTGAGAAAATAAATCACATAAGACATTTCAAAGTATACACAATGTCCTACATAATTAATATCCAAGTAGTAACATATTTTACTGATCAACTACTTTAAAATAAAGCTTGGGAAAAAAAACAGCTTTGATTCAGTATCAGGCCCTTGCTGACTCAAGGCTGCTGTGCACAGGCACTCTTATTCTGACAAGACTTTTATACTACACTTGCTGGGTTCTTTACTGATAGTGAAGTGTTTAAGTATCGCCATCTTATGGCAAAATATGCAGCAAAAATACACAGAGTTTATTATTACATCTCTGGAGCAGTTAACAATTTATTGCAGCCATAGTAATTTATTGGCCCTGTGCTTTTGTATTTCTTTCTTTTTTTCTTTTGTTTTTTTTTTTTCCCCAAATATGATATCAAATATTGAATATTCTTCTTTAACAAATCGAAGACAATTCACTAATGATTAATTTTAAACACCCCTAGTGCTAATTACAGAATACCAATATTAAGAGACTTATTAAATGTTACAGCTGATTCAATTTTTTCTCTTCATTTATGTAGAAAAATAAAACAAAAAATATAATTATTCCTGATAATGTATTTCAGTAAAGTTTTATTTCCAGCAGAGATATCCAGCCAGAAGCCAGCTAAAGGGAAATATAAAATCCTCATTTTCTCTTACACTTAAGTGCAGTTTCTTGAGAGAAGGGACTGTTAAATGTTAGGCCGTTTCTAAGAGTAACTGCTAGATGGCATTGTGTGCTGCTTTTCTGCAGGTACAGAGTTTCCTCTAATGACCTCTGATAGTATGTGATACAGACTTCTATTACAAAGGTTGCTTTTGCTGGTCATCATTTGATAACCACAGTAGTATAACCAAGCAAGCATTTTATAGTGATGTAATGTTGCTGCACACAGAAATCAAGTTCAACAGGTTTCAGGCTAAATGACATTTTTAAGTTTCTTTTTGAAAATTTAAATAGATCTGAAAAAAAAAAAACAAACCTTCATTTTTCAATGCAGTTGATGAACTTCATGCTTTTAACTTTTCTGATGACTGTATGTGGTACATCTGTTGGGTTTCAATTATCAGAATTTCACACAAAACAATCAGAAGACTGCCAAGTACAGTCCTAGATAGAAGCTAATTATAGTATCATTAAGGACAGTTGCAGAAAGCAACTGTTACCTGTGCTGCTTGATTGGAATAATAGGATGTTTGACTATAGCAATGCAAAGCAAATTACAGACTAAAAGCACATCTAAAAACAGTCATCTACTTTTGAATGCTTAAGCTTTGCATTTTGATCCTTGGAACAGCTGTGTTTCTAGAGTTTCTACAGTTTTCACACATAATAAGACTACAGAACTAGCCACTCCAATCTTTGGTCTTCCTAGACTTCAAGAACTTGTTAGTAGCAAGAGTGCACTGCTTTAATGCTTCGTTGCAATACATCCAAGCTGTGAGATTTTGTAACAAGGACACTGTGTACAAACAAGGGTTACCATCAGGCACTATTTTTGTTGAAAATACGACTCTCATGCACTGCCAAATTAAATGGAAATCTCAAATAGCTACTTGGAAACTAATTTACCTTGTTTCCTACAGTAGTAATAATGAGCCAATATAAAAATTGTGTATAATTGTTCAGCCTGCGCAATTTAAGAATGCTCTAAATCATTAATTGATGAATGTGGCTAACTCTTGCTTAGTGTCTGCACTCCCATTTCTGAGCAACCTGATTCGACAGTCATGGAAGAGCATCCTGTTACTGTCAATATATCCTGGAGCCTCCTTAGGTTTCAGTCCAGTTTCATTACTATCACTCAAGTAACTTCAGTCAATGGGTAAAAAACAGACACTGTTGTTAACATGCTAGTTCTCCCTGCAGTGGGCAAGCCATAAGCCAGTAAGGAGGAACAATTCATGAAATAATGCAAAGAAGAAAAATCTGAAGCAGAGAAGGTGACTGTCAGGAACAGGAAGCTCAGTGTAACAGCTGTTCAAAAGACATCCAGCTATAGCTCCAGAAATGGTATTTCTAGTTGCATACAGATTTAACACAGTTAAAAATTTCAAGCTCAAATCCATGAAGTTCATAAGGGGCCTATTAAGGAAAGAACAGGGAGTCTTCTGAGAGGTTCCAGTCTATTTTGGGCACTGAAATCTCCCTTTTCAACACTGTAGCATGACAAAAATGCTTCAGGGCCTCACTGAGGCATTCTCACTGGGTCTTCACTGCAAGCCAGATGAAATTTAAAAGGCTTGTGCAGAGCTTTGCACCAGTTGTCTGGGAGGATTCCTCTCAAAGACCATCCTTCACAAGAAAAGCAATCCATCCTACTGCTGCACCCCACAAGGCAGTGCATATCTCATCTAATACAAAACCTAGAGAACATGAGGTCTGTGTGTTCCTGCGTCTGAACACAGAATTATTTTTCGAGTTGTTTTAACCATTCCACCTAAGAACCTGACCAGCAGATTTCTTCATCCTCCAAGCCACAGGAGGGCTTATACTGCTACTGTATTTGTTTCTAAAACTCAGAAACACAGTAGCAGTACACATTACTCTTCAAAATACTTTGATCTACAGAAAAACATTCAGGATTTAGAACATTTTTATGTACTTCCAGAATTCTAAAGAGAAATCAGAGCTTAAATTGTACTCATTTAATACAAAGAAAGTGTGCACTGCTTCCCACATAATCAGCTAGTAAGTGTGCATTTGGTGCACCTGCAGAACAGAACAACTGATATGACCTCATTTTTCAAAATGGAGTTCTTTTATTAAATAAAACAGAACAAAGCAAAGCAAACCCCCCCCCAAAAAAAAAAACAAACCAATAAACAAACAAACAAAAAACCAACCCAGTTCCCTATTCTGTGCCACTTCAGTATTTTTACTCACTTCTTTTTTTATCTGAGAGGAAATTATCTTAATGCATTCACAAGGAGATCTCTTAAGAACTCTCAAAGTGCAGAGCATCAATCTTCACGTACTTTGCTGTGGCATTAATAATGGTTTTGTTGAGTTTCCTAAGAAGAAAAAACAAAAAGAAAAAACAACCAGACAATAAATATTTTAATCATTCAGTCAGCTAAGACATTTTCCTAACATCATAAAGAAATTAATTTTTCAGAAGACACAATTCTTATTACTTCAATACTAAGCTATTTTCACCACCAGTTCAGAAAGCTGGTTCTCTTATTTAGCATATTTGCACTGGAACACATTGACTATTACCCAGAAGGGTCAGTGCACGTTATCCAAGAAGAAAACAAGTAAGTGAAACAGAAGTGTAGAGGTGGCTGTGTTGTAGGGAAAGCTGCTCAGAACTTTAATTTATGAATGAAGTAAAATTGCAACTTCATCAATTCTGAATATAAAACATTGTTATTTCATTATCTGAAGAACATCCATCCAGTAATAATGCCCACTTGATGATACCTTTCACTGTCTGAAATAAGAGAGTTACTCTCATTTCAAGGTGCAGGAATCAAACCTGGGTAGTTCAGTTAAGGGAGCATTTGTCTCTGTGGATGAGTTTAAGAATCCTATCAGAACATTTGGGTGATGGCGAGTGTGAAGCCCAAGCAAAGAAAGACAATTCCAAGATTATGTCTTAACACTGTGCACAGCATGGTGTCAAGATATATATCTGAAAACCAGGAGACTGATCTTGGACATAACCTCTAATTCACAGCAATACTTCCACTGTAAGCATGGACTGTAGATTCAGATCAGTGACTACAATCTGAAAGGCAACTGAGCTTCTATCAGTAGCATAATTTATGGTAACACTTGAAACTGCCTCAGGGATATTACTGGGTTTATTGTCATTGTTTTATTCCTGTCATTAAAGGTTTTTAAAGTCTATCTTGATTCTGTTTGGAATTGGAGATTCATAATTCTGTCTGAAAGAGACACCCAAGAAACCAGAATGCAAAATAACAAGGGCTTCTATATGGATTAGCTTGTCCCCATTCATAAATCCATCTCATTGGGAATACCACTAAAGATAGAGAAATAACCCATATGTCAAACAAAGGAAGGTACCAACATTTTTCTAGCTAGCTTTGTGCTGACTACAGCTCAACAATCTGTAGTCTTCATCATTGCTATCCAGCTTCTGGAAGTAGATTCTTAGTAACCGCCTTTTCTGACAATATGACTGATTCATGTTCATTAACTAAACACACCACAGAGCGTGCATGCTGAGGAAAGGAAACAGCACAAAATGTTGGTGATAACGAGAGGTTAACATTGAGGAGGTCACTGTATTGTGTGTACTCCTATAGCCACTAATAATTTCCTTCAGCAAAGCTTTGTGGTGGCATCACACACAACATATGCTTTTGTTCATGCTAGCCTATGCCCTCTTCAGCTTTTCAGAAAAGCAAAAGAAGCAACCAGGCAAATCTGTCGTAAGTCAATACACGTTTATAAACTGGAACTTGAGCTACAGCTGAAGGTAGGGTGAACAGGAAATGCCAAGCCTATGGATGTGGAATTTTGTAAACTCCAATCCAGCTGCTTCTGCATCTATGTCTTTTCACACAGAAATAAAGGAAAAACATCTTATGTAACTATTCACAAAATATGCACTTCTGTTTATTTATTTAAAACATTTTCCTCAGGAGAAATTAATTTTAATATTCTGAGCCCTTCTGAGCCTTTTTCAGACTTTTTAATCACTTAGGAAACTTAAAAGCTGATCTAGATACCACAAATGTATATTTTCATCCTGCACTCCCTCAAAAGTTGTCAGTCAGTCTGCTGCAATGCCTTCTAATCAAACAAATCCATGTAACTGTGAACATAAACTTGCTATTTCTGTTTACTTATTTTGCTGAAAAGCATACATCAGTCGGCATAATAGCGGCTTAAGCAAATCCTGAAAGCAAGCAGCCCACTTCACTGCTGTGGCTTTAGGAAACTGTTTACACCCTCCCGAAACTAGAAGAATGGAGCCAGAACAATTGGAAAAGTACAGAAGATTGCAGCTTCATGTATGTGCTGATTTGAAGCTAATTGGAATATTTTTATTAAAATCACAGTATCACAGTATCACCAAGGTTGGAAGAGACCTCAAAGATCATCAAGTCCAACCCAATACCACAGACCTCAAGACTAGACCAC
>VWZE01003445.1:50824-72807 GCA_013396675.1 Eubucco bourcierii | reverse complement strand
CGGCGCCGGCTTCTGCGGCGAATGGCGGCTGAGCGGGGTTTACAAAGCCGCGACACCATTCGCCCTGGCGAAGAGGGGTGCGAGGAACCGATGTGACAGGGGCCCCGCCCGCCCTGCCGCGCGGGGTGTGTTTGCCGCCCGTACAAACTCTCCCCTGCGGCTGCCCAAAGTTGTTGTAATTGTGTCACACGGCGAACCCCACCCGCCCTCTTCCCCGTCCGTGTGGCTGTGAAAAGCAAACAACAGTGATGTCTGCTTCACTCGTAGGCTTTCTGAGACGTATAAGAGCAAGGATACAAATACAGTTAAGATAGTCTCTCGCGCTCTATAGCTGGTGTGTGTCTTCTGACCTCTCTGCTGAGTAACCTAACCAACCACTCTGCTTCTAACCTCCACCATTGCCGATCCTCCAAACTCACCTTGTGCGTAAGCCAGACCCTAGGGTAAGGTAGACAGGTGAAAAGAAGGTAGAAGGGTGGTTGGGAGCCCCTCCTGGGGACTCTGATTTCTGTGAGGGGTATTGTGTTTCAGTATTACCTTTAACTTGTATATTTCTGTAAATATTCGTGTATATAGTGTGTATGTCTGCTTGTATATTGTGCTAAGCTGTGTAAATAGAGCTTCAGTCCTTAACTGAGTCTAGTCTGGGTGATTTTCATTGGGGTGGGGGGAGCTCCCAAACATCACAATGTACTTTCTCAAGTGCCAACCACAACACTGAACAATACTATTCTTACATTATTGATGTATGTCATTAAAAACCAGAGTTTTACATAGATTTTTATGGACAGCCTTCATAAAAAATACTTTAAATTGTGTTTTACTGTATCCCTTGCAAGGAGGTAACTGCACTTCATTTTCCATGTATGAAGTGGTGCATGTTATTTGAGTTTCAGTTCTGAAATTGGATTTACAGAAATAAGAGTATTTCAAATACATTAATACCTGTTGTGACTGCAAATACTCTTGATCTGAGAAATCATTATAAACACAAACCTGCCAGACTTGCTTACCCATATTGAACAGTTGTTCAGTGTCAGGCTCCCTAATACAATTACTTTTTTCCCCTATTAATTTTGTATAATCTCTTACATATTACTCAACAATTCTACCATCTTGTAGTAAGCTTTTGTGCATTTTCAATATAAAATATTGAGCCTTTTCCAAGAAAATGCATAGGAAATAACACAGCTGTAAGACTGAGCTGCTGTATTGAGTAATATACACCATATAGAATAGACGATACTCTGAAAAATGTAGTATAGCTGTAGGTATAGGCACCCTCAGTTCTCCAGGCAAAGGTGTGGCAAGTTTATAATGGGATCTCAGATCAATATTATTAGCTGTCATCATGGGATTTCTGGGCACTTGCATAAAGGATACAATGGCAGGAAAAGGAGCCAGTTACACAGATGTACTATTTCTGAAGTGTAGAGTGGGAAACTCCAAATATTTAGTAACTATCTCATACTTGCAGAAATCAGCTACTGATTATACCTGGTGTCAAAAAATCAGACCACAAAAGTCCACAGCTATATTAATTTTTTTTAAAAAACCACAGATACCAGGTCATATTCAAAGGATTCCATCAATAATATCAATGTAGATATGAACAACAAAATACTAATTAACAAAATCAGAATTGCCGAGTTCGTAAGTTTTCATAGATTGCTTGTGCCCTGCGCTCCAGCCTCACAATGAACTGAAAGCTTTTTGGAAAGACCTTATTCAGAGAAAAGGTTTCTGAAAAGCAGATTCAAGTTTGAAAGTTACTTCTGCCACCTCAACTTAGCCAAAGAATTGTTTTAAAATACATGTTTTAAAGAATGTTCAAAATTGTGATTGGTTGCTTCCAGGTAAAATTACATTTCCTGTGGAATCAGCGTCATTCAACGGATTAGATTCTTCTGAGTTACCATTTCTAATACTCTCAGTTATTCACTTTTTAAACCAGTATATACAATGTCTTGTTCAAGGTATCAGTTACAGCATTCTATTCACTTTATTCAGCCTGGACATAAGTTCTACTCTGATAACTGCTTATCTTGAACAGCAGTTACTTAACATACTTGCAGCAATTAATTTACTAAGTGAAGAGTTGTGCAGACTCTCCCCCACTTTCACTCCCAGGATCTAGTAAAGGTGATATCTTTTTCTAATTGTTTTACTTCCTCTATGGAAAAGACACTATTATTAGCTGGTTTCATAGCAAAGGCCTTCAGCTGGTTCTTTCTTCTCCTTCTAAAATGCTAGTTGTCATGTTGTCATATTGTACCTGCACCCTCCCTGCTGGCAATCTTCAAATGCTTTCTGTCTAGCCATGTTCATTACAGACCACCCTACCTGCTATGCATCCCTCGCGCCCTATTCACTTGTCTTTAGAGATGGCTTCTTTTTTCAGGACCCTTTTTGCTGTTTTTCTACTTTGATAGTTTCTTTAGTTTTGCTAAGTTTTGACAGATTGCTCCAGTCCCCTCCGTATCACTTCATTTGCTGAGCCACAGTTAAGAGCGTCTCTAGCCCAACGTACTTATTAATAAGCTAAGGAAAACACCTCAAGATTACAGGAATTCACATGGTTATGGTTCATGCACCATACATGTTTGATTTTACTTAAAACCCCATAACAGACAGATGTAATAATGTGTTCATTAGACTGGAAAGACTTTCAACTCTGCTTCCAAGGGCACATATCCAAATTCTGGAACAGTTACTTCAGTTAATATCAGTTTACTACAATGCTTCATGACAAGCATTGGAAGGGAAAGAAAACAAACCACCACTGCCTAAAGGTACCCTTTTTTATACATTGGTTGTTTTGGGGAGGCCATCTTTTTAACACAGGTCTGCTTGAATAAAGCATTGACTGTAGTGGGAGGATCTAACGATCGGCATGCCTACCCCCACTGATTTAAACACAAACTTGAGAAATGCCCTAAATAATGTACTTGGTTATTTTAAAATATACATATATATAATTATCCCTTCACTTCATATTTAGGCATCAGGCATATTACTTTAGTCTCTGTTTTTCTGGTTTGTTTGTTTTTTTTTTTTTTAATTTAGAGCATTTTAAAATTGGCAACATGCTGTTTGAGACACTTTTAGACCAAACAGAGCACATTCTCCCCATTTCCAGTCAGTAAGTCTCTGCACTTCTGGTTTCATTAGGATCAGTATGCTCAGACTTACAGTCATTGATGTTGTGAAACTCTTGGCTGACAAAAGAAAAGGCTAATTCCACAGTATGGGGGTGCCATGGTGCTTGTGCATTCCAAAACTCTACTTGAAGATTAACTTGAAGAGTAACAGGCTAAAAGACCAAGGATAACACTGGCAGTAATGTGAACTTCAAAATTATGTCTTTAAATGCCCAAATGTAGATACAGGCTGTGCCCCTACTGACTTTTAAAAGTGACCTCTAAAACCAATTCAAAACTATATGCCAGACCATCTGCACTGTTTATCTTGATTCATGCCAGAGGAAAACCTTTCCAGCAAACCAGTATAGTCATGTACTCAGTTGCAGTATGGATGTTCCCATAACTAGGCAGCTTAGGAGTAGCATAGAGGGAGCCATACAAGCTTAAGAATTGCATACATACATACATATATACATATGTATATATATTTTTGCATGGCTGGTCTGTACTGGATTTTACTGAGAGGCAAGCACATCATCATTTTCACTGGGCCTTTCTTACTAGTTTTTTGCACCACTGTGTCTGAAGTTAGAACCTTCACCATAGTATAATTTCTGGTACATTTCTCTTACAAATTCTGTTTTATACAAGTCTTCAAGGCCTCTAGACTGAGCTGTAGATGCATGCTAGGTAGGTGCCCCTGCTTACTGCAGAGATGGTTGGACCAGGTGACGTTCAGAGGTCCCCTCCAACCCAGACCTATGTGGTTCTATGATCCTATGTTCTGGAGGCTTGACTTGACTGCCAGTGGACACTGGGACTTCTGAAAGCAAGGTATTGGGAAAACTATTATGATATCTGTAATCAGCTATATATGGGCTGAATTGTGCTGAATGCATGAGAGGCCATCCTCATAGGATAAAGCAAAAACTCAATCTGGAATGAAGAAACTGGAATGAAGAAACTGGTGAAGCGATAGGTTGTGCTGGGTGGCAGTAATAAGGACTTCATAGAATGTGCTAAATAGTGAGCATCTTGTGAAAAATTTCCAAGGTACTCTGAAAAGTGGAAAGAACCTGCTCAGGAAGGGAAGGTAACAGGAAACCGAATTGATATGATGTGAGATTAAAGTACATGATTCTACTGGGTACACCCTGGAACACAGAAATGCCGGGGGGAAAATAGCATCATCTTGAAGACTGTTTTGTCTTTCATAAAGGTGCTGACCTATTAATAAAAGACTATTTTAAAAATAAGAGTAATGGTACCAAAGCATATTGGGGCTGAGATAGGTTTCATTAAAACTACACTGGTGTTTGCTTCTGCTGTCTGTCCACTAAGGGCAAAACCAAGAGATGTTAGGAAAAAAAAAAAAAAAACAATGGCCGCAGCAGCAGGACTGGGTTTATTTCTAACTTGCAACATCAATTCTTCGTGACTGAGGAGGTGCCTATGACTATGTCACACGCCTGTGACTAGGTCAGCAGGCCCATGCCTGTCAAAGATAATCTCTTGCTGGACAGGCACATCAGTGCAAGATGCCTTTGAAGAAAATAGAATGAAAAACATCAAATGAATCAGTATTTTTCTTTCCAAATGCACTGTCTGTGGTATATAGGAAAGAAAACAGAAATAAAATCTTCCACAAATAGTCATTCCAATCTTTAAACAAATATAGGTTAAAATCATTTGTACACATTTTCTAGCAAGCAAAATTAATGCCAGAGAAGAATGTTAGGTGAATACTGCAATATATTTTTTTAATATGAGTCTACAATTTGTACTTTCATTTGTGCAGGATCACAGTTTGCTTACTCATCTAAGAAATAGGAATATATTTTATGGGTTATCAATCCGAAGTAGCTCCAATTTTTAAGCATTCAGGTTTGTGAATTATTCATAAAATAGCTACACACTAGGAATTATTTATAGAAATGTTGCTGAAAATAGTACTCTGTCCACAGACTGATTCTAGTAAAAGAGGAAACTCATTTTGCTAAACTGTTTAGATCAGATTGTCTGCTGAGCCTTACTATCAACTGTACAATGGACTCTATTTTTAACTGTATGATGGGGCTCCAGCAATTCCTAGAAGTGTGGGATACAGCTGAATATATTCCACTGCTGCATTTTTTTTTTCTGTGCTCTTCAGACTCAGATACTGAGTTCCTACTGATGTTCATTGCAGAAGCACCCAGAGTCCAGTAATGCTTATGAGGTAGTATCTGTTCAATAGATCACTGTGAAGAAGAAATGTATGCTCCTCTTGATCTCTCTAAAAAGCAGTGCCATACAGTTGTGAAAAGTTAGAGGAGGCAGGCAAGGGATCTTTCACTGGTATACACCCAAGGACAAAGAGGGAGGGGGGAAACAGATTAGTCACCAAAGACAGAAGAATATTAAGTACTATTCAACGGCAGGGAAGAGTAAAGGACAAAGTGGCAATTGATTTTCCTTCAACATATATCTGAGAAATGTGTCAGGTAGCAAAACAAGGAATAAGCTACTTTATATTTGAAACAGAATCCTACACAACAGGATTTGCAGCTGTTCTCAGGGCTTATCAGTCTTTGCCTAGCCCTCAGTCTCAAGCAGCTTGCCCCAAAGGAAAAAGGTCTTTCCTATTAGTTTTATAGTTTCTTGCAACATCGTTTACTAGATTTCTGGAAGTCATTTATTTATATGAATAACATATTCAATAATGAGCACATATGCAGAAATTCATTTTGATGGAAAAAAGGGAGAAAATTACATGCTTGGATTTTAAACTAAGTTCTCTGTCTTATTTGGTTATGTTTCCTACTACAGATCTTTGCAAGATGGTTGTATATAGATAAATAGATGGATGCACATGAATAGAAATAATCTGATTAGTTGTGATCATAAAGGAAAAGATCAGTATTATTTATTCTAAGGTGAGATCGCATTTGCTGTGCTGCTACAAAGAGAGGCAACAGAATTTCTCTTTGTCTTCTCTCACATTGTACTTAGACTTGAGCAAATATTCCACTAATATTTTTCAGAAAGCCAATATCCATACTTATACTTTCACTCTGCTAATTTTCAAGACAATCTTTTGTATTAGAGTTTCCAGTCAAAATTATCCATAAAAACCAGCAGCACAGAGGCTTTCAGAGAGATTTGTACCACATCTTCCAGTCAGTACCTCAAAGACACTTGAGGACGTCATGTCTGTTGCTTTGTGCTCAGAGTAGCCCACATGATGCAGCTGGCAAACAGAGCCCAACAGTTGTCTGACAGGTAACAAACACCATGAGTCCAAACAGTACTTTCCAGAACTTCATGAGACCTACTAGCCTTTTAGTACTACAAAAAGGGTTACTAAAACTGCTTGAGGTAATGATTGTGGTTTTTGGCTGTCCAGGAAACAAATATAATTCTGCAGGCCTATTAGAATCATAGAACAGTAAATTTGGAAGCGACCTCAAGGATCATCTAGTTCCAACCCCCTGACATAGGCAGAGACACCTCCCACTAGTACAGGTTACTCAAGGCCTCCTCCAACCTGGCCTTGAACACCTCCAAGGAGGGAGCAGCCACAACCTCCCTGGGCAACCTGTTCCAGTGTCTCACCACCCTCACTGGAAAGAACTTCCTCCTGACATCTAGCTAAATCTCTCCTCTGCCACTTTAAGCCCATTGGCCCTAGTCCTGTCATTGCAAGACCTTGTAAATAGTCCCTCCCCACTCTTCCTGTAGGCATCCTTCAGATACTGGAAGGCTACTATAAGGTCTCCTGGAAGCCTTCTCTTCCCCAGGCTATTCTGAATATATAATTATTAATGGATCTACTTTAAATTCTACTATTCAAGTAATAGTATTCATTGTGTTCCTGGGAACTGTTTTGTCCAGATTTTTTTCCTTTTGAGGAAGTTATAGTGTGAGCAGAAGAAATAAGAGATAACTTCTATATGAGAAAAAACAAACAGAGTAAAGAAGCTGACCATTCTTGAGTTCACAAGGGATTTGTATAGCATGATCTCAAGACAATAAATTTCCTTATTCTTTATATAGATAAGGAATGTGTTGGAGTTAAATGAGTCTGAGGTAAAATGAAAAATCATCAGCATGCCTAGGCCAAGGCTCAAGAACCTGCAAACAGAATCTCCACTACAGTAGGGAAACAAAGACTAAGGATTGACTTAGGACCAAAGAATGCCAAAGCTGCATCTGATCCTAAAAGGTCTGTCTTACAGGACTATTTGCAGGTTTGGTTCATTTATGCTGCAGATATTTTATCAGAAAAATGCAGTCACACTGCATTCCAAGTCCTTGGGGGAAAAAAGGATTTTATTTTCTTCTTCCAGTACAATTTCCTTTCACTGCAAGAGAAAAAGAGCAACCACAAAAAGCCTTTTTGGAAGTTCCTTCAAGTTTGGATTTATCATATATTTTTGCTCTGCCATTTCCAAAGATTCATGAAAGGGGGAAAGAAATTTTTGAAATTGAGGACTGACACCCACACAGCACTACAAAGCTAGGAATATGAGACAGACACTGGTCACCATTATTTAATATCTTTGCTCCATTTAAGTCCTCCTCACTAAAGGAGTCCTAAGATGAAATAACAAGACATTTTTAGCCTCTTTTCTGTCACCAGAGGTTTTCAGAGTGTGCTGGTTTGAGGCTAATTGGAATATTTTAATGGAGAAAATTATATTATAGGTTGTGAAAGGAAAACAATGGTGATGTCTACTTCACTCATAGGCCTGCTGAGATGTATAAGACTAAGAACAAAAACATAGATAAGACACTCTCCTGGAGAGCCTTGGGCTTTCCAGCTGTTTTGGTCTGGACCTCTCTGCTAACCTAACTAACCACTCTACTTCTAACCTCCCTGGCCGATCCTCCAAACTCACCTTGTGCATAAGGCAAACCCTGGGGTAAGGTACAGGGTTGGGGAGAAGGTGGAATAGTGGTTGGGACCCCGCCTGGGGACTCTGATTTTTCTGGGAGGGGTGTTGTGTTTCTGTATTACTTTTAACTTGGATATTTCTGTAAATATTCATGTACATTGTGCTAAGCTGTAAATATAGTTCCATTCCTTAACTTCCAGCTGTATGAGTCTAGTCTGGGTGATTTTACAAAGTGGGGTGGGGAACTCCCAAACCATCACACAGAGAGATCAGGCTGAGTCAGGAGCTGAACTCCTGCTGCTAAAGAGAAGTCTAACTGCTTTCTGGGCAGTAGAATTCTCAATTGCCTTTTTCTTCTCTGATTGAAAGAATTTTAACAAGTCAAGTCATGCTGCTATTTAATTCCTGCTCATCAGCAGCCAAATAAAATTGCTGCATAAATACTTTGATACATAAATACTCTGGTAAGACTTTAATATTCAAATAAGTCAACATACTCCAACAACCACATCCATTATTACAGGCTGCTGTGAGTTGACAGAGAGTTTTTATAGTTTTTTCCCCAAGAGGTATTAAACGGTATTTTGGAAAGGACACCCTGAGTGTTTTAATTGTATTTATCTGATGAAGCAATGAACAAAACAATGTATGGAGATCAAAGTTCTGACATCCCTTAAACTGTTGTAGGCAAGATAGTGTTCTGAAGACAGTCACTTCAGATTTACTCCTAGATATCAAAAGACAGTTGCATTTCATACGCAGAAAGGCCTGTGGAGCTAAACAGTATTTCTATTCAGTAAGGATTTTGCTCGTCATTTTGCTATGAATTACCCTGTTGACACTGTTTCATTGTTTGCTAATACCAGGACTGGAAATCTAGAAATCCTGTTTCTGGTAGTTTTGAATTCAGCTCAGTTTGCAGAGTGCTATAGCAGAGTGTGAAGAACAGAATAGTATCTTTTGTTTCTGGACACAGGAACCAGTAATGATCTTTGATGAACAGGCAATAGGGAGCAAATCCTTAATCCTCACCTTGTCTAGCTGAAGAAGAATGCAGGGATTTAGGTCTACGTAACAATTGCTTCACATTATTAACATATGATTCACTATTGACCCAGTGTTTCAGCTCTCTCATACATAATTGAGAAACAAAGTATGTTATGTGAGGCCTCACACATGCATGTTCTTCACAGACTGATGTAGTATACAAACACACTGCTGAGAGTGATGCAGAAGGTCTATGTGTTATCACCTGTAGGACAGCCCTTTTTAAGCCAAATCTGCAGCTTAGGGGCTAGATTCCATCAGAGGCAGATTGAGTTACCATGAACAGCAGTTACATTCAGATCTGCGGCTGTCACACCAGGGTTTTAGGAATTTAACTGTGGGTTTATATTCATGGCAACACACGCTGTTGATGTTGTATGGGAAGCAACAGGAGGCTTTTTTTTCACGAGGCTGGACTGGCCATGTTACAATACTACCATGGCATTATGCTAAAGAGTCACAGTCTAAATTAAAATACTTTTTATTACCAAAGAAAAACCAAGAAGCTGTGATGGTTTGAGAGTTCCCCACCCCCCACACACTTTGTAAAATGACCCAGACTAGAACTCAGCCAGCTGGAAGTTAAGGACTGAAGCTCTATTTACAGCTTAGCAAAATGTGCAAGCAGAGATATACACTATAGACAGGAATAGTTACAGAAATATACAAGTTAAAGGTAATACAGAAACACAACTCCCCTCCCAGAAATCAGAGACCCCAGGAGGGACTCCCAACCACCCTTCCACCTTCTCCCCACCCCTATACCTTACCCCAAAGTTTGCCTTACGCACAAGGTGAATTAGAAGGATCGGCCAGGGGGGTTAGAAGAAAAGTGGTTAGTGAAGATTAATCTGCAAAGAGGAGCCAGAAGCTAGACCACTCGAGATGCTGTACCCCTACAGACAGACTGTGTTATCTAATGTTTTAGTTTCTTCTCTTAAACATCTCAGCAAGCCTATGAGTGAAGTAGACATCACCACTGTTTTCCTTTCACAGCCTATAGTGTAATTTTCTCTATTAAAATATCCCAATTAGCCTCAAACCAGCACAGAAGCGATTTGAAAGACAATGAAATGGCAAAAAAATAAAAAAGTCAGACTCATTCCAGACTTAACTACCCAATGTCTTTCTGTGAATTCACATCTGATTGAGAAATGATCCTGAGCTGGGATAACCTACAATGAACCTCTGTGCAGTAGTTCTGTGAAATACTGCTGAGGAACTCCTATAGAACTTGGGAGGTGGCTGATAACAGCAGGAGTGCCGTGACTGCTTCCACCTCCACAACTTTCCACAGCATGCCTGGTAGGAAGCCCTCACTCTCAAATTATTATTCTCTTTACTGATTGAACCCAAAAAGATGAAAGTGCAGTAGAACTATTTACCAAGTGACGTACATTGATGCCTTGTCCTTAACGAAAATTATGTTCCAAGCCCTTCAAGCTTTTCTAGCTCATATCCAGATGATCTAAGACTGTTCTTCTTCTCCTTGTAAAATTAAGCCTTTGGAAACTATACAGGTCATCAACCTCTGAGCTATGCCCTGGGGATGCAATTCTTAAAGAGCATTAGATTGTTTTACTATTACATGAACAGCACAAAGAAAGAATTGTTTCCCTCTTTCCTCCTAAAGATTGTTGTTACTATAATAAAGTATTTACCATTCCCATCACATTGGCTCTTTTGCGGTGGCAGATTATCTTGGTGAGAGGAAGGGCAAGACTACATCCACTCTGGTACTCCTCCCTGCCCTGAAATCCTGTGAAGCTCTTTATGGACAGAAGAACAGGACTCATTTTTCCTTATTTTCTTCTGCAGTCACAGAGTTGATTTCACAATGTAATGCTGAGGTCAGAATGCTTCCAGAATCCCCCAAAATAGGGGAGAGAAGGCTGTTTGAGTATTTGACTTCAGATTATGAGAGATTTCAGGAATGCATGCTCCTCTATCAACTGGAGCAGAGAGTGGTCCAGAGTTCAGTTTGGGTTTTAAGGTTCCATCCTTATTCCATCCCTGTTTACTAAAGGAATAATGTAGAAAAAAAGTATTTCTAAAGGGACACAGAAGAACCCCTTAGTTTGTTCACTTTGACGCTTTCTTGGCATTTGTTTTATCTCGGGTGGACAAAATTACATTGCAGCTGTCTGGAAGTGTTACTTAGTCTGTTATGAACTCTGCATAAAGCATTTTTAGACTTGATTTTATGCTGGTTTAAGGCTAATTGGAATATTTTAATGAAAACAATGGCGATGTCTACTTCACTCATAGGCTTGCTGAGATGTATAAAAACAACACAAATACAGATAAGATAGAGAGTCTCCCTCTGGGAGCTAGCGTGTCTTCTGGCCCTTCTGCTGTGTAACCTAACTAATCACTCTGCTTCTAACCCCTCTTGCCCATCCTCCAAACTCACCTTGCACGTAAGGCAGACCCTGGGGTAAGGTAGAAGGGTGGAAAGAAGGTGGAAGGGTGGTTGGGAGCCCCTCCTGGGGACTCAGATTTCTGGGAAAGGTATTGTGTTTCTATATTACTTTAAACTTGTATGTTTCTGTAAATATTTATGTATATTGTATATATATCTGCTTGTAAATATATATCTGCTAAGCTGTAAATAGAGCTTCAGTCCTTAACTTACAGATGGCTGAGTCTAGTCTGAGTGCTTTTTTCATGGCGGGGGGGTGGGCAGGTAACTCCCAAACCATCAAAGATTTTGTTATACCTCCTTTGTTTCAGTAAGTTATTTCTAACTGATATGAGTTATGGGATCCTGCGAGCTCCATTAACCTTCATTCTGCCTCTGCAGTTTGCAGTCTGAGCTTCTATACAAGCACAAAGAAAACTTAGGCATGAATCAGCGTCTTACAAAAAGCCTGAAAATGTATCAGATTAACTCCTGATCTAAGGAGAAGCTAAGAGACAGCTATTTTAGCTGTAAGACAGCACAGTTGTTCTGTCTGACCAGTCTTAGTCTCTTGGTTTCTGCACTGGCTATATCAGAAGAGATGGGTTTCTGTTACTGTGCTGCCCCTTCCAGAACATAGTCCATTTTAATGTATTGGGGGGATTTTCCCCCCCACCCCCCTTTAACTCATATGAAAAGAGAAGTTTCTGAAAGACCTGAGGGACAGTCAGACACACACTATGAAAAGGAGCAAATCTTGTACTCCCTACCTTCGTCAGAACTATCACAGAAAATAAGCTACATAGACAGAAGCTCAAAGGACATTTAATCTATTCCTTCAAAACTGAACAATGTAACACACTTGCATCAAAAACTCTCAGCCCTGCATCATCCTAGAAATACAGTTGGAATTAATGTCCTGTGAGTGTTATGTGCTAACAGATGGTGCCTTATGATCATTTTCTGAAAGGGAAAATGGACAAATTTGTCTCAAACTAACAAATACTTCAGGCCATGCAACTCTTGCCTTTTACTCTGAAGTCTTCAAAGTCACACATTTGTTATCTAAGCATTACAGTATTCTCACTAAAAAGGCATAACTACAGGTTGGGCTATTTGATGGAGCATGCAGGTGGGATCAAGCAGATACAAAATACCACGCTAAGGACAAGGAAGGAATAAAGTGATCAAGTCAGTGCTGTGAAAAGCACTGAAAATTACATGTGGCCTGTAGGTCAAGGATGTTATTCTGAACATAACTGGCATGCCTTATGTTCCCTTTAGGCTTTAAGTCATAGTTCATTAATTTCTTTTTTAGTGTAGCCTCAATTACAAAATATGATAGCTTATACTGTTGGTTTTTTTAACATGTAGTACAAAGTAGTGACTTCTCTGTTTCCCAGAAAAGTTTCTTCGACTACTCGTACTTCAACTGACAGGATGCTACTTGTATTAGAACAACCTCAGCTCTTCACTGGTGCATCCTTCTTCCTGCAGCACCATGCAAGGTCCTGGTCAGAAAGCATGGCTGTTGCTGTCTTCTGGAAGTGCTCTTCCCTTTTGCACAGGACAGGACTCTGTTTCCCAAAGCAAAAGGTTTAAGCTACAGTATGAATATTGATTGTGAACAACCTTCTGTTCTTCCCAATTGCTAAAGACTGCCTTTGTACAGTGACAATTGTCTGTATAGAATGCTGGAAGGCTTTTATCCTAATGGCTACATTCATAATGCATAAACCAGGATACTACGTTATAGCTATAACATAGCTAAGCAGTCCATATGCCTTTGGCATAAGTAACAGCTTTAAGTAATATGGAATTAATCATGTGTCCTCCAGCATCTGATAAACCACCTTCTTCAGGGGTGCCTTTCCCAACTGTTAGCCCTTTCAGTTTCTGTTTGATTTTTAAAGGGTGCGTATGGTCATCTCAGCTACACTTTTTTCTCCAGATTGTCTCGGTGATGGGTAATGTTTGATTATCATCTTTACAGGTATCTAATTAAATTCTTAACATATAGTTTGCACATATAGACTGTCTCTTTTTCTGTTTGGCAGGTTCCTGGAGCATTGTTTTGTCTAATGGAGCAATGCTTACATTTTGTGGTGGGAAACAATGTTGTTTCCAATTCATCACATAAGGAGAAATGAGGCATCTGGTGAAATAAGCATTAGAGTGTCAAGTCAGCAAGTATGCATTGTTTAGCCAGATTGCTCTTTGGGAAAATTGGCCATTTCCACACCACTAAAAAGCTATTATAATATCATCCTCTTGACTGCCAACCAAGCTGCACTAGAGACTCGATTTTCTCCTTCCTTAACGTATCTGACTTTACTGTCTCACTTTGAGTTAAAGCAAGAGATGCTACCATTCTTGTGAATCGCTTGCACCTCCCAGTTCCCAGCCCTTACTCCCATACTGGTTTCATTAGATTCTAACATCCATGCTAAGTCCAGAACAGTGTAAACATGCAGCAACATGGGAACAGTACATTCTGAATCACACAGTAATTCCTCTAAGGCCCAAAACGCAAAAAGGAAGAGTCAAAACAAACAGCATTTACATCTAGGCAGCATTTTCAACCTTTGTACATTCAACCTTAGCTTCCCAGCTTTACCTCTAGAGCACAACACACCTGAGGTGAAAGCAGAAGTTACTCATCTGCATAAACCTATCTTTTCCTATGTCCTCCACTCAGCCTGCTTCCTCTCTTGTGTTCAGGGTAGACCCCACATTCAGAAGACTGCAGCCAAGGCTGCAGCAGTCAGTCACACTGTCTTCTGTGCTCATGGCCAAACCATTGCTATTTTAAGCCACTTGGAGTAGGAAGTATTTGTCTCTTCAAGGAATGATGGTTGGACTTGATGATTTTGAAGGTCTTTTCCAACCTGATGGATTCTGTGATTCTGGGAATTTTGGATCCTGATTACAGAGTTCTTCTGAAAAGAGACCCAGCTCTGAAATAAATTGCTGTAAAACCAGGAGGCAAACTGTATTGAAGAAAACTATTACATGCTAAGGGAGTGTTCTACATCCATGTATGTATATAAGCTACATCAAGGTTTTAGGAAGAGGTCATACCATTTATTAAACCAACTAATAAAGCTAGAGAAAATCATTCGCTTAGGGAAAAAAAATGGCAATTTGTCTTGTTTAAAATAATCACAAGTTCTGAGCAATTGAAAACAAAAGAAGTGCAAAACCTGCTGCTTCTGTACATCTCAGACATGTATTATATTAAAGCGTTGACAGCAAAACATTCAGTTAGATTTCAAGATAAAACAAGGTGACCTGAAAGTCCCTAGTTGAGTGTGCTTTTGTACTCTGCTTTCCCAGGCCCAGTCTCACAGGCTGTTCTACTTTTAGGCTATGGCTATGTTCAATACCTTGCTGAACAATAAAGTATATATCAAGTCTCTACTAATTTTTCAAAAGAATAAGTGTCTAAGCTGGTATTTATTCTAAACACTTTCAAATGAGAATTTATTGTTTAGCTCAAAGCATCCATTCATGTTACCAATAAAACACTGTATTTCTGTAAAGTGACTCAACTGACAAATTTCCTGTGGATCAAAAAGTAATTTGCAAGCCAGAAGATTGCCTCTCCCTTATTGACAGTTCATTGAAACGAAGCATTCCAAAATTTTTCTATTTCTGTCAAAGTTACTTAACAAAATCTCCAGTGATGTTTAGTATTTTATGTTCATCTATAAATAATTTTAATTCATCATACTACAGATGAAAATCATGTGTGTCACTAAATTTCTCTGCTGAGTTTCCCTTTAATTTGTTAAGTATCTCATCTGCATCCTTGGTACACTGAACAGTCAATCAAAAAGCTCACAGTTAGAGTAGAACTTAACAGCATGAGCAAAGGTAATCTACCCAAAATAAAAGAAGCCTTATCTGCAAAAGCAGCAGGTCATGCCTTGCCTTTAATCTGATTTGGTTACTTGACTACAATGAGCAAAAGACCACTTGAAAAGTGACTGCAAATTAATGAAGTTACTCCAGAAGTAAAATTTAGCACTCTATTTTAAAGCTCCACTTAAATTCCTTCAGGAAAACATAGTATAAATTGAAGCTGGGCTTTGCTGAATTGCCCTCCAAGAATGGCTTGGATTACCTCCTGTGTGCATGAGGAGGAGCGTCCAATGGAGAGAACCTCATAAAAATATGAGCAGTCTTCAGCCTCAAGCCCTTACATCAGATTGAAGCTGTGCAGCCTCAAACAGGCAAGAAGCTGCAATGCACTGTTGGATGTTTGGGTTTTATTTCCAGTGACAAAGCCAACACCTTTAACATGATTGCTTATTGTACCTGCATTTGGCAGGGTTTCTTGTGATTCCTGACTGTGCACTGCCAAAGGTCTGCATTCCCATTTCTACTTTCCTTGCTCCTTTAAACTTTATCTTCCCCTTTGACTGCAAGAAGACTTATAAGAAAGAAGAACTCAGCCAGCGGACATCTCCCTGCAGTAACCATGTTTTCAAGCTAGAGAGTGTATTTTCGCTTTCTTTTTTTTCATCCACGTTATATGTTGCATTAAATAAAAAAATAACCAACCACCTAATTCTTGCAAATAGCCTTCTGGCATCCCATCTGGCTCCAAAGCAAAGATTTACCCTAAGCACTTGCTGAGGTGGGAAGCAATCTGGAATCCGTTTTCATTTTAGTTGTGACAGATTGAATATGTGGGGTATTCATAAGGAAAACAATAAATAGGCATTTGCTAGTCCATCAAAAGTAAAAAAGTCAATTAAAAAAAAAAAAGTGAAGTGCAGTTTCTTCAACTTCCCATTTTTTACCTCTGTAATATTTTCTTCAGTATCTTTCTATTTCTGTCAAAGCATTATTTTTTATACAGAGTTTAAATCTTTTTGTTCCAGTTATAACTTTAAAACTGATCTCTAAGGCTAACAATGGTGGCCCATAGTGTGTTCTGACCGCTGTTTAATTGCCTCAGCACAAGTAGGACTTTGGAAAAAAAACTAATACATCTTAGCCAATTTGTCGGTTTCACATAAATAGCTTTTCTTGTTGAACATATTGATGCTATTTAAAAGCAGGAGATCTGAGCCTTGGCTAGGAACACAGTGGAAGGTAAGGATGCCATCTCAACAGACTGGAGAGGTGGGCCCATGCCAGCCTCATGAAGTTCAGCAAAGCCGAGTGCAAGGTCCTGCACCTGGGTCAGGGCAATCCCAGGCACAAATACAGACTGAGCAGAGAATGGATGGAGAGTAGTAGTTCTGAGGAGAAGGACATGAGAGCACTGGTTGAATAGAAGCTCAGCATGACCCAGCGGTGGGCACATGCAGGCCAGAAAGGCCCACAAAGATTATCAGAGGGCTCAAACACTTCTCCTGTGAAGACAAACTGAGAGAATTGGGGGTGTTTTGCCTGGAGAAGAGAAGACTTGGAGACAAACTTGTAGCAGCCTTTTGGTTATTTGAAGGAGGCCTACAGGATAGCTGGAGAGGCACTTTTTTTGAGAGAATGAGGGGTAACGGCTTCAAACTGGAAGAAGGTTCAGCCCTGGAAGTGTTCAAAGCCAGGTTAGATTAGGCTGTAAGCAACATGGTCTAGCAGGAGGTATCCCTCCCCATGTCAGGGTGGTTTGAACTAGATGATCTTTAAGGTCTCTTCCAACCCAACCTATTCTAAGATTCTATGCCACAAAAGCCAGTTCCACCCCTCTAAGCAATATGTCACAGAGCACATGTTACAGTTCTGATGAACAGGGTATACTGGGGCTTTGGGTGAAAATTAAAGTTTCTGCACACTATGAAGACAAAAAATATGATTATGTGTTTCATTATGAAAGATATTACTATGACTCAAAGAACGATTTGGGTTGGAAGTGACCTCCAAAGGTCCCAACCCCCTCTGCAGTCAGCAGGGGCATCCTCAACTAGATCAGGTTGCCCAGAGTGCCATCAAGTCTCCAGGGATGAGGCCTCAACTACCTCCTTGGGCAACCTGTTCTTGTGTTCTCCTACCCCTGTGGTGTAAAGAACTTACTCCTAATGTCCAACCAAAATCTACTCTTCACTGTGATGATTCACAGAAAGTGTACAGCAAAAGACCTTCTCATGATACAGTTCACCCTCACCTCCAGAAGCAGAGATGACAATATCAGCAGTTTTTCTCTGTTGACAGCCAAGGTATCACTACTCTCAGTTACTTCCAGTGTATGAAGGATGGATCTAGGAATGGTTTGAGTACAGCAGAACTGCACTTATGTATACCTGCATCTTAAATACTATATTCTATACTGTGTTATATAACTGATGGACTTTGGGTTTGGGTTTTTTGATTGTTTGTTTTGTTGGGTATTTGCTTTTTTGGTTTGTGGGGTTTTTTTTTCTCTTTTGAATGACAGAAAAGTCATGTCGAATTATGTGGAACTGAAGCTTTTATGAAATCCCAATAAGCATCTCAGGTGAACTGGGTAATTGGCTGTAACTCAGTCATCTCAGTTTAAGATATGGAGATACCAGAGAAATTAATTAAACCCTTCCTTTTGCAGACCTCATGATTTTGCTTCCAGAATGCTGTGTATTGCTTGATATTGGGTGGGATAAATGATCCTACTCTCATGGACTTCAGAGTATTTTGGATTGAATTTTCCTTGTGTTTTGTGATCTTTCAGATGAGTTTGTCCACGTTTTTTAAATTATCTTTCTGGATTTAAAACATTTCAGGAACTTCCAGCACAGCCTGTGTGTCTGACATCGGGTTTAGGTTTTTTTTCTCTTGTGCAAATACATCCTTCACTTTCTGCATTGCTGTTAGCCAAACTGCAGAAAATAGTTAGAAGATTTAGTAGAAATCTTCAATTAAATTTCTCTGCCATTTGCTAAGGAGTTAGTTAAACCTCTCTGTAACATTAATAACAAATCTCAAAAGTTGTGTAAATGTTTTAATTAACCAAAATCTTGGCCCTATTTTATTAATTAGGTCTAAAAGCTTATATAAAGCTTCACAAGCTTTGCCTATGAATTTTGTTCTTTGCAATCACATTTCTAAGTAGTCCTTTGAACACTCACTGACCTTGTGACTCTTACTTCATGAATTCCCCCCAGTTCAAGCTAGAATAAAAAACGCATGCATTGAAATTCTTATAAATGGAAATATTTTCCTCTGGAAATGATCCTTCCTTCAAAGGTACTCATTGATGCCTGGCTTCTCACACATTTCCCATTTTTCTCCTGCAAGGTCATCTCTATGGTTTTAATTTTTGTATTAGAAACAGAGGATTATGACTATAAGCAGGGATTAAGTGCTGGAGATGATAAAAAAAATAGCCTTAAACTGCTGAGAAGTCATTTTATAAATACAGGTTACAGATTATATGGAGAGTGTGTTGTTGTAGGCCTAAGCAGGCCAAAATAGGTTTATATGTGTCCTGGCTTGCCCAGACGTGTTTTTCTGCTCTCCCCACTTCTGCTATGGAGAGAAGCAACCACGGGAAAGAGGACTAAAGAACCTGGAGCCACTGAGTCTGAGGACTCTGGCTTGCCCAGACTTGTTTTGCATTCCATGGTAAACAAGGTGCACATGACTGCCTTGGGCAAGGGAGTGTGTTCTGCCCAAATTTGGGTAAAGCAAGCCTATGGCTTCACCTAACATGGTCAGGCTTGGCAAAGTACCATCCTGATTGGCTTGGGCTGCATTGATAAAAAGGGATGAGCAGGTAGCACAAGGTGCTCTCTGCCATTGTATTCATGCCTGCTGCTGCTGCCTCATTGCATCCTGAACTGTCTGGAACTCCACAACCAGGAACAGGCTCTAAATGCCTGCAGGCAATCAGCCTGTATAGCCAGCATGACATTGTGCCAAGGCTGCACATGGCATTGAATCCTCCCTGCCCCTCTGCAAGGGTGTNAGTCTGAGGACTCTGGCTTGCCCAGACTTGTTTTGCATTCCATGGTAAACAAGGTGCACATGACTGCCTTGGGCAAGGGAGTGTGTTCTGCCCAAATTTGGGTAAAGCAAGCCTATGGCTTCACCTAACATGGTCAGGCTTGGCAAAGTACCATCCTGATTGGCTTGGGCTGCATTGATAAAAAGGGATGAGCAGGTAGCACAAGGTGCTCTCTGCCATTGTATTCATGCCTGCTGCTGCTGCCTCATTGCATCCTGAACTGTCTGGAACTCCACAACCAGGAACAGGCTCTAAATGCCTGCAGGCAATCAGCCTGTATAGCCAGCATGACATTGTGCCAAGGCTGCACATGGCATTGAATCCTCCCTGCCCCTCTGCAAGGGTGTTGCTGAATCAGGAATGAAGAGGAACCAGGTCAGAGACTGTGTCAGACTCCTAGCTTCCTGAGAAAAGAGCCTGGGAAAACTCCAAAGCCTCTAACAGCTTTGAGACCACCAGCAGCAACCCCTGCATGTGCTTTGGGTACTGTCCAGTAATATTTTGTGAGTAAATACTTAAAGCCTCTTGTAATCACTAACTGTCTTCTGCCATAAGCAGAAAGGAGCTTCCTGCATCTGTCTAATGGCTAAGCAGGATAACTAACCACAAGTGGTGTACTAGCTGCAAGAACCTTCTCTTCCAGTGTAATGTTTGCATTTGCTGGTTACCTCTTAAAGTGTTCCAATTTTGCCTGTTCCCTGTGTGTATAAATTTCCAAGCCGTGCATTTCAAACCTTGTAAATAAGTTTTCTGGTGAGATTTAATGTTAATAAACAATTTTCATAATTATTAACAATCTTTGCCTGCATATCAAAATTAATATTGAATATGAATATAATTTGTAACAGAGTGTCAATAAACAGCAGGCTTCTGGTGCAGTGTTGCCTGAGTCTTTGCCATTTTTACTCCTCTGTTGTCAGCTCACTGGACCCTGCAAAATTCCAGTTGTCACATACATTGCGGGAATCACCTGGTTTCCTTTGGTCCTAAAACGTGACTATAACAGAATGAGTGCAGTGTGACATGATATGCACTGTTACTTTTTTAGAATACTTTGCATCTGGAAGCTGAAAGGTAAGCCTTTTGTGTGGGATGAGTCATTGGTCAGCTTGATGTCAGAACTGCTTACTGTGCTGTAAGAGCTTTGTTCTCTTTTATCACAGTATCACCAAGGTTGGAAGAGACCTCAAAGATCATCAAGTCCAACCCATTACCACAGACCTCAAGACTAGACCATGGCACCAAATGCCATGTCCAAACCTGCCTTGAACACCTCCAGGGACGGTGACTCCACCACCTCCCTGGGCAGCCCATTCCAGTAACCAATGACTCTCTCAGTCAAGAACTTTCTCCTCACCTCCAGCCTAAACTTCCCCTGGCACAGCTTGAGACTGTGTCCTCTTGTTCTGTCACTGGTTGCCTGAGAGAAGAAAGCAACCTCCTCCTGGCTACAACCACCCTTTAGGTAGTTGTAGACAGCAAGAAGGTCCCCCCCGAGCCTCCTCCAGGCTAAACAATCCCAGCTCCCTCAGCCTCTCTTCATAGGGTTTGTGCTCGAGGCCTCTCACCAGCCTCATTGCCCTTCTCTGGACACGCTCAAGCACCTCAATGTCCTTCTTAAATTGAGGGGCCCAGAACTGGACATAGTACTCAAGGTGTGGCCTAAGCAGTGCAGAGTACAGGGGGAGAATGACCTCCCTGCTCCTGCTGGCCACACTATTCCTGATGCAGGCCAGGATGCCATTGGCCTTCTTGGGGGGCCAGTGTCAAAGGTCCTGCTGAAGTCCATATACTCTAATAGTAGACACTCCACTGCATGACTGCAAAGCAACACAGAGCCCAGTTGTTTCCCACCACCTCCTTAGATGCTGCAAGCACATTCTGCAAGAGCTGAAAAATCACTCAGTCCAAGACTATAGCATCAGAACTCAGAGACTAGGATTCAATGCCTGTTTCAGAGACTTGAAAAGTCACCCAATTGCAGAGCCTTAGGATTAGGGTATTCTCCTGAAAGGCATGTTCCTCTCAGCCTGCTCTCACACAGAACCTGGATACTGCTGCTCACAAGAAGGACTGCAAAGCCAGAGGGTTTTGTTGAACAAAAGCAGAGATGAGGAAGCTAATGTTTTCTCAGTGTTTCTAAATTCAGAGAAGTGAAATTGAATTGGAAGGGCAGAGAGTCCACCTGCAGTTCTATGAATTTTAATTGTTACTCAGATTCTGAGAACTTCACTTTATACAGTCATATATACAGTCATTAACCTCACGTGAATAAATAATAATGCTCTGGAACATGATTAATGTGCTGACATACATTTTTATGTGTACTACTGAGTCATCTCTAGAATGTATCACATGAATAGAAAGAACTTTGCACAGTACAGAACAACACTACAACGAGGGTAGTTTTGATTTATATGCCTGAGATTATTTTCTAATGTAACCTGTCAAAGTACAAACTTTCTGAGATTTCTAATTTGCTGTGCTTCAGAGGAAGTTCAGACAGCTGAGCCATGAGTATGCAATTACCTGAGTCTCTAGCTGCAAAAATTCAAAGATTTAGGTAAACCTTTATAGCATTTACC